>PVJD01009901.1:0-58392 GCA_004026545.1 Mormoops blainvillei
TCCCTCTCTTTGTCCCTACCCCTCTGCGGGCTACATTTCCCTTCCACGCGTCCGTGTCTTTATTGTGGGTCACACGATTTAACTCCTTTCTGCTGCCAATTGCATGTTCCTTTTTCTGTTTCCCAGCTCTGTGAGCGCTTTCACTCCTGGGAGGCCACCGCACTTTCTTCTGGCGTCTCGGTCGTCCCACCCACTCCCGTGCCTGCGCGGGCATTTCTTCACCGTGCTCACGTGCCTGAGACCTGGCCCGGCCCTCGGGGTAGAGGCTGCTGCCCCCGCAAGGGCCCCTTGAGCCCGAAGGTTCGCCACACTTTGTGCTAGTAAGTGCATTTTGTTATAAGTGACAGGTGCTTACAGAATCAGTAAAAAGCGCAGAAACGGGCTCGAGGTCCTGCTTCCAGGAGGCCCGTGCAGTGTCCGCCCCGAGGTGGATCCCAAGCGGGTGTCAATACTGGCAGTGACAACGCTGCCCTTTACTGTGGCCAAGCCCTTCTTCACGCGGAAGCTCTGTAGTTCCTGCACGCGAGAGCCGAGCCCCTTCTGCAGAGAGGCCAGGGCGTTTTCCGTATAACACAGACATGAAAAACTCATTACAAAATCATTTGCCCCAGTTTCTGTTGTAACGAATCCAGCACTTTCCAACTCTGGTACACGGCAAAGGAGCGAAGCCCAGATGCTCGCTAATAGACAGGTTCGTATCCGCAAGGAAGTCGGAGCCGTTTCTGAAGAGGTGCTGTTAAAAGGCTGTTTGCTCGTGAACGTGAGGGTTCCCGTCGTGCTGAGTTAGCAGGTCCTGGGACTAATGACAAACGCGCAGGCCTGGTCCCTCTGCACTGTTACCACAGCCATTTAAATGGAAATGTCGCAAAGGAGAGCATGTACACAGCTTTTCTCGGTGCCTCATTTTCAAATAACGCATCTTACGTACAAAACCACATGCCCAAGATCTTCCGTTAAAATCAGAAGTGCAATTGTGAGCTCGTTAATGCCAAGCCTCGTCTCCTGAGGGCTCTCAGGACAAGTAAAGTAAGGTAGGGAGAGAAGACACACAGGCCCGGTGATGTCACAGCCATAAGCCCCAAGTTCAGTCTTGCCAGATTTTGACAAAAAGTAATCACTTCTTTTATTTTGCCCAAGGGCTAAATTTCTAATAGAAAAAAAAGGAAAAATAAAACACAGAGTGCATGTTGAGTTAAATGTGTGAATGGGTGGGGGAGCTTTATATCTAAACAGTCACATAAGCTCAAACCGAGATTAATTGCTTACTTACATGTTGAAATGAAGAATAAAGAGAAGTGTTTTTTTCCATCTAAATTGCTGCTTTAAATTATAACACGTATGCCCACACATTATGTTGTTTTAAGAATTATGAATAATTCAGTTCGACTTCATGATGATTACATATTTGAAAGAAAAAAAAAAGAAAAGTTATATTTACTGGTAAGTGGATTTTTATTGCTGCAAATGTTATTGCCTGAAATAAAACTGTGCACCATGTGTGGACTTCCTAGTTCTGGAGTTGATGAAAAATTCTCAGGTCTGATTGCAAATAAAGGTTCGTTGGTGCACCTGTCTTTCAAGTGTCCGTGGCCCCAGAAGTGAAGACTTCATTCCACCTCCACAAAGGGGAAAAGTGCGGGGAGGAGTGACGATGGGTTGGCTCTGCCTCAGGGGGCACTGATGTTGCAAAGGAATGGTCGGGTGACGCCGGCGTGACTTTATCGCTACTCCGGTGGGGATGGACCTCATACTCCGGGGTAATTTCATCCACTAATAGTCTGGGACCCTGGATCCAGGGGAAAGACCCCGGGCCCAGGTACGCTCTTCTAGAAACTGAGTAGAGATGGAGGGGAGAGGAGCTCCCTGGGAAATGCCACCAGCTAGAAACCTAGAAAAGGCGTTGAGCCCATGAAAACCCGCAGAGAAGAAACATCAGTGCAGGAAGAAGAAGATTCAAATGAGACCCAGAACCTTCTAACAAAACCGGACGGCGTCCCAGATCCAGTTAAAACCTTTCTGCGAAGGACCGAGAAGACCTGCCGTGGAACTGTGGCAGCGTCATGAGGAGAGCAATGTAGCAATTACCTGACAATGATTTAAAGCATCCATGACAAAACGCTTCAACCAGCTACTACAGAAGCACCTGAAACAAGTGAAAATCGGAAACTTCAGCAAAGACATATTCTCGGCAAAGACATATACAGAATCAACAGAAAATTTAGAAGTGGAAAATAGAATAATCAAATTTCAACACTCAGTGGATGATTTCAACATCAGGACTTAAGGGACAGAGCAAAGAGCCAGTGAATTGGAACATAGAACAATAGAAGAAACCTAATTTCAGCAACAGAGAGAAGATAGGCTTAAAAAATAATATTAATAGAATACAGCCTCAGGAACATGTGAGGCTATTAAAAAAAAAACAAACCCTAATATTTGTATCATTGAAGTCCCAGAAGAGGAAATGGAGGGTAGGCTTCAACAAGTGCTTGCAATAATAATGGCTGCAACTTCCCAAAAATGACGAGATACGGAAAGCTACAGATTCAATTGCTGCACAAGCCTCAAACAGTATAAACCCAACGAATTTCATGACAAGATATCATAAGTAAATTTCTGAAAACTGAAAAGTCTTGAAAGCAACCACAGGGGAAAAAAATGTATTTTTTCTATAGATTAAAAACAATTGAAATGACAATAGAGTTTTTATCAGAATCTGAATGATCCACAAGTCAAAGAGGAAGTTGCAAAGTAAATTTAAAAATACACTGAACTAAAAGAAAATTTAAAATATACTGTATATTAAAACTTGGGGACCACAGAGAAAGCCGCCTGGGAAGGGAGACGTGCAGCACCGACGGAGAGCGCACACGCTCGTTAGATGAGGAAGCGTCTCAAATCTCTCGTATCGCTTCAAAACCCTGCAAGAAATGCAAAATGAACTCAAAGAAGCCATAATTGGAAATAATAAAGGTAGAAATGGAAATTAATGAAACTGATAACAGAAAACAGGAGGGAGTATCAGAGTTGGTTCTTTGAGAATATCAACAAATGGAACGAACCCATAATAAGACAGAAGATCAAAGAAAGAGAAGAAACAAATTACTGTTATAAGGAATTCAAAAGGATAGTAATGGCATATATTCCGTAATCAACTGCATAAATACATTTGCCAAACTAGGCGAAATGGGCTACTTTCTTGCAAAACACAAATTACCTCAATTCATCCAATATGAAATGGATAAAGTAAATAGCCCTGTAAATCTTTTACATTTGATTTGTAATTTAACATGAAGAAATATAAGAAGGCCGCACGCCCAGATAATGTCAGTGGAAAGCGCGACAGAGCCGCTGCCAGAGGAGGAACAGTCCCTCCGCAGCCCTTCACGGCTCCCTCCGTCTGTGAAGTCGAGCTGCCCTGACACCAGACCCAAGGCGCAAACTCTCTCCGTTTTAATGCCCACAGGCAAAACCTGGAAATAATGGTAGTACCTGCCTCATAAGCTTGTTGAGAGGAATAAACGAGAAAAAGCTGGCAAACCACTTAAGACTGTGCATCACACATACAAAGACGTTTATAGTATTTGTCGTTGTTGCTAAAAACAGCATAAGCAAACCAGGAAACCTTCTCTTACCGAAGCATCTGTGCTGAGAGTAGACAGACGTGCTTGGTGCCTTAAAGCCCATTCCGCCTCCGTGTCCTCAGCCTCCAGGCAGCACCGCGGCGGGCAGGTGTCCCGAGGCCCTCCAAACGCCTGTCGTCCTGCCCTTTCCTGACCCTAGGCCTCTGACCACCCACCCACCCCCGTGTGCCTCTGCTCCTCCGCGCTGGGGGCCTGGCCGCCGGCTGCGGGCCTGGTGACCGCCTTTCTCACCTGTCGATGAGGATCGATTCACAGGCAGGCGGACGGCCGCGGACCGCCGCCCGATCCCACCTGACCAGCCACTGCCCGAGTCCACTGGTGCCGCTGGACAGCGCCCTTCTCACCGCCCGACACCGTGGCTGCACTCTCGATACCCCCGCGGCCCCAGCCCTGGCCGGCTGCGCCCCAGCGCCGCGCACCCTCCTGCTGCGACCACCCCTGCGAGGCCGCCCGTGACCGACTGGCCTCCCGTCCGCGGGGCGGCGGGCTCACGGGCTTCCAGCAGCCACCGTGGCCGCGGGCGCTCGTTCTGAGACCCCTTGCCCATCACTCAGCCCTTCGAGTTCGATCACGGTTCCATGCCCACGGCACCAAACAGGATTCACTTTCGTATTTTGAGCAGTCGGGGCAAAATGACTTGTTACGTTCGAAGAGCCGTTGGCGAACTGCCTACCTGGCCCGAGGCTACAGATCTGGTTCCAAATCCACAGCGGGTTCTGGAGCCCAGGGCCCCACAGGCCACCCCGGGGCCTCCCGCGGGCGCGCGATGCCCCCTCTCCCACCACCCTGGCTCCTGGGGAAGTCCGTGCGGCGCAGCACTGACAGCCACGCATGCAGCCTATTTCTAGAATCCTGCTAATGTAGGATAAAACCGAAATACAGGATCAGGCAGAGACATCCGCCAAGTGAATGTATTTGCAGAAATCTAACCTCTGAAAGAATATAAAGAGACCCCATGTTAAAAGTAATATGCCAGAGAAATAGATCATTCAATTCAGAACTTTTCCAAATGTATTTGCGATTTATATATTTCCAAGGGATTAATTTTTTCCCTGAATAGAATTAATTTATAAAAGCAAAAAATACTTTACTATCTATAAATATTGGTTAAAATAAACGTATCAGATTTTTATGTACTTGCAATGAGAATAAATGTTTTTTGTTTTAACTGTATCTACTCGAAGGGTTTTGTACTTTGCTGTTTTATTCTAACATGTATTTGTGACAAAAATGATATTGAAAAGGTTGATAAAAATCCATTTTGACTCACAGAGTTTAAAACTACCATATATTTGTGCGGAGTGAATGTATTGGCACTCAAAATAACATGTCTGGGAGAAAAATGGAAGTCGCCCACAAAATCAGTCTCTGGTGCAAGCCCTTCTTTTTTCACTATTATGATTTATTGAAAGCATTGCAGGCCCCCGTCAATACCCACAGCAACTTAACTTCAGGTTCTAGATGACTTGCAGAAACAAACAATTCAATGAAACAGAAAGGGAAACCCCAATTCCACTTTACATATCAATAAATGTTTGCTTTGATATAACACATGAAGTGCCCTAACGTAATTCAGAATCAAGTTGGATAACCGCAGTGTGGCGGTGGTGCGTGAGCACTTTTTCCTTCGAACCCACATTTTAAGACTTCGTGGATTGTTTTAAGGAGCAATCACTATTTCTGGAAATGCCTTTGCTTTCTAAGTTTATGTTTTCGCGGACATTTTCAAAGGTGTAAGTTGATGGTGTGGAACCTCATGACGGTTTTCTCTTTCTCAGTTTGAATATGACTGGGTGACCTTTTGTCTCTGGAAGCGGGGATTTTCTCCGGGGTCCGGCTCCCGGTTCCCTGCGCCTGGAGCCCGGCGGCCCGGTCGCTCTGCCGCCGCGGCTCGCCTCCACCGGCAGAGTAGTTGGCCCTCGGGTCCCAGAAAATCCCTAGTTATTTTTTATGTTAAGGCTCTGAATTGTGGTTCTGTCTCATTAGTGCTACGATAATCCTTTTCACCCTTCCGGGCGCTTTTACTAGTAGGACACGACCGCAGCCGGCCTCCTGTCCAGGAGGTCAGTGAAGGGTCAGGCGCAGGGACACCTGTGTTAGCAGGGGAGGCCCCATCGGATTCCGCCTCAGGCACCCGGGGGCGGGGCTACTGTCAGGCCTTTAGGGGCCCCGGGTCCACAAAGGGCCCAGGACGACGGCCTGCGGTGGGGACTGGGGAGCTCCCCTGGGCAGCTATCAAATGCAGTGTCCTCTGGAAGTAAACGGGTCTGGGTTCCCCACCTAAACTGTAACAGGAAGGAGGGCAAACCCAGATGCCACGCCTGCTGTTCTAAGAGTCAGAGTGAACTAGAGCCAGGCGCTGAGACACAGCCAAACCTGAGATGGCGGGGCCAGGCGCTGGGGGGGTTGGCCCAGCCAGAGGCCAGCGGTGCGCGACGAGTGCGCACAGTGGCTTTCCCTCCCCCTCAGTGTAGCGTGTGTGTGGCGTGTGGCATGTTGCGTGTCTGGGACAAGCATGCAGCGGTGCTGGGACCAAGATGGACAAAACACGTTCGGACACCTAAGACCAAGGAGCTCAGCCAGCGCATCTAAAACGCCGTGGCACAAAGATGCAGTGGACACAAACAAGGCTGGGTGTTCGTGCCGTTGCCCGTTTTTCAGATTCACCTGGACAGTTTAAAGAGTAAAATCAGTGGGAAAGAACCTCGAAGAGTTCACCAACTCCCCGGACCAGGAGCCGCTCGGGCACCGGGAGGGGCATCCTCATTGTTCTGCGCGTGGTGGGAACGCAGCACATGGCGGGCAACACGAGGGGCTTCTGGGTTCCCGTCGGGCTCAGGTGACACAGAAATGCCCACATGGGGACCCGGGGGTGCAAATGGCACTCGCTAGTGTGAGTCGAGGCTCTGATGCTCAGTCACAGGCGTCAGGCTCGAAACGACAGATACCGAACGCCAGGACAGACGATGGGCAGCAATTCGATAAGGTAATTTATTGGAAGCATAGCTCACAGACACCACAACAAAAAGACAGAAACTCTAGGCCGTGGACCAGTCAGGTCTCAGAGTCCAGACAGCAGAACCTAAGACAGCCTCCCCCAAGCAGGGCAGCACAGGGGGCGAATCAGGGACACGCGGTTGTGACCATGGGGCACTTGACTCTAGAGGGACCTGCCGGAGCAATGGGCCGGTGGAGTCTGCTGCCAGCCTCCCTGCAGGGAGAGAAGAGGCATCTGCAATGGTCCCCTAACAGGACCACAGCAGGGTGACTCCCCAGAGGCAAACTAAACGACTTCTGTAGAAAGCATGGGACCCGGATGCCAGCAACCAACAGGAAGTGACAACCATTAAAACATCATTACTCCTAACGACTGGCACAGTCTCCCCTAGCGCTTGGACACTGTCCGCGTCCGCATCAAAAACAAAAATCAGAAGCAATCACTTTGCTAGTTCTTTGCATTATTTTGTCCGTTTGGAAATCCACACTCAGATGATGTCTGAGTTTGACTACGAGTCAACAAGGACAAAGAGATTCTAGAATGGTCAGAGAGAAATCCTGAAAAGGACGTTAAAAAACAAAACAAAACAGTGCCATAGACTTCATAAACAAGCAGCAAGACAGAGACAGATTTTCAGGGAGAGGTATTTTGCAGGCAACGTTTTTTGATCAAAAAGCAATTGAGGACCTTCAGGTGCAGTTGCCACTCCTGTCCTCGCAACAAGAAAACGCTGGGCAAACTGAAAATCAGTGGATCTTCTTAAGCCGGCAGAGAACTGAGGTCACAAAGAAACCACTGTCCCCAACTCAGAGCAGCAGGGGACCCAGGGCCTCTGCTCAGGTGGCCGGAGCCGGTGGGAGCCGGTGGGCACATTTCAGTGAGACTCTGCGCTCTGGCCGGGAGAGACACCAGGCTTAGTGGGCTCCAGGGGCTGCCGGGCGCACGGCCGCCCGGCTGCTCTGTGCTGGGCTGCGTGTCCCTCTCCGCACGTGCTGTCATAGCTGTCACACACTCAGTGAGGGCCCCGTGGCCACAAGCAGCCTTTGCAGCAGACTCTTCCCCGAGCCACAGGCGCCTGAGCACAACGGCTGGCGGGCCGTGCTCATCCGCGACCACCCGTCCTCCTCGATCCGCCGCTCGCGGCCTGGCAGGCAGCCGGCCGGCCGGCGGGCTCCTAGCAGTGGGTCCCCGGGCAGGGCTCCGTGCCGCCCGCCGCCCGCCACCCGTCGCTGGGAAAGAGAAGCCCGCAGACAGCGCCGGCTCTTCCAGCTGCGGAAGGTGCCCCCTGCTACTCCGGTTGGCCGCGCTGGGAAGTCTTCCTCCTCGTTCTGTCCTTTAGAGGAGAATCTCTCAGGCATTAAGGCCACAGGGCTTTTAAAATTTTATATTCATCGACGGGCCTTTGACTCTTTTTCCCCTCAAGCTTCTCTTCAGTACCGAACCGCCCTGCTGTCGTGGGTGCTTGCCCCCCTGCTGCCGGGATGCGCCCCTGCGCGCCCTTCCTGCTGCCCGCCGCGCCGGCCCCCCAGGGACGATCTCCTCGCTCGGCCTGAGACCCGCGGCCGGAGAGGGGGATTGAACCTGAAACGCGTCCATACATTGCTGTTTGCTCGACTTTTTTTTTTTCCAAAACATGTTTTGAAACAAATTTATAAACACTATGACAATAGTGTCATTTTAAGATCCCGAATTAATAAATGATGCAATGTATGGGATTCATTATGAGTTTCGGTTTAAATAAAAAAGAAGAGAAAGGCCTTAGCATGGGCGTGGGCGTGGGCCTGCGCCTTAGGTGGTTCGCAGGGATGAACTTTGCAGCGTCGTTGCACGCGAGTTTCCGCTGCTACAACTCGGCCGTCGTCCGCGAATTTGAGGCTGTATATTTTATCTTAAACCCTAACCCATGGCTTGAACATTGAATTATGACCGTTTTCCAATTTCTGCAGTGCCTTTGAGAACATTAATGTTACAATGAATATTCATGACATGCTCTCCTTACTTCAGTCTAAATCATGAATTCTCACTTTGAAAGTAAAATGTTTCTGGTCTTGTAAAAATAAACTTACTTTCCATTAAACATTCAAGAAGATCTCAGAGGTGCTGGGCCTCATTTTTTAAAAAAGTAATTAAATATGGAATTTAAAACGCAGTTACTCAATTTTTTTTCTTCTAGCTTCAGCCCCTCTATAAATTATGTTACTGAGGTTCGATGTGGGGTAAGATTAAGACACCAGGTGACCGGAGATCCGTGTGGTCATCTCCCAGCTACAGGAACTTCCTACGGCAACTGTCAATTTAATCAAAGTCATGGTTTAGGTTAATTTTCAATGTATTGCTATCAGTAGTAGCTCCAGATGTATCAGCACTTCTCCTGCTTGATCAGCAAAGAGCCAAAGAACAAAGCCCTGCTCCCACCTTTCGTAGGATCCGTACGATGAGGCGAGAATGCGTTCCTGTGAAGTGAGGCCCGTAAGTCCGGGCCATTCTGTGGTCCCACGTTTCTCTCAGGTGTGAACCATCACCCAAGGACTCTTCGGCCTTCCAATGTTTTATGTTTCTCACCAAAGAATTTACTTTTCATCCCAAGCTCAAATTTATGTTGTCTTTCCAATGAGATTTGCTGTAGCATTTGGTTTTTGAAATGTCAAGTTTCTAAATTTACGGTTGCTGCATTGGATAGTTCTGTAAATAACACAGTCTTAAAAAGCTCCGTCTCTCCTTTCCTCACATAATTCTTCTGTTCGCCAGATAGATGAAGTGATTTGCAGGCCCCAGCCGCGCGTCCTGCCATCCACGTCAGCTCTGACGCAGTCTCTGACGGGCCGGCACCTGCGCCCACAGGTGAAGGGCTCCGTCCCGCTGACCACGCCCCTTCAGATGCCAATCACCTGTGCTCTGACCAACCAGCTGTAAATCCCAGCTCCCATGGCTCTCTCCTCAGTCTCAGCAGTTTCCCAGAACAACCCAAGGAATTCTGAGACACTCCTGAGCGGACGGGTTTATTATGAAGGACATTACAAGGGACACAGGTCACAGCCAGAGGGAGCGGCACGTGGGGCCGGGGGCTGTAGACAGATCCAAGCACAGGGGTTCGGCCCCACAGGTTGGGGTACTCCCCTCCCCTGTGTGAAATAACTGTCTCCAAGAGACACCTGCGCCCCATGTTCCCGGCAGCGTTATCTGCCACAGCCTCGGCGTGGAAACAACCCAAGTGTTCCTTGACGGATGAGGAGTTGAAAAAGGGGACAGGGAATGGAATATTCTTCAACCATCAGAAAGAAGAAGATCAGAAAGAAAAAGTCAACCACCTGGGCGGACTTTGAGGGCATTGCGCTAGGTGACACCGTCAGACAGACGAATGCAAATACTGGACGATATCATTTTATATGGACTATAAGAAAAACATCAAAAATTAAAACCTGAACTCAGAGAAACAGAGAGTGGAGTGGTGGCTGCCAGAGGCGGGGAGGTGAGGGGAGCAGGGAGACATCGATTGCCGGCGTGGACGCCCTGCGTGTGAAGAGCTCCAGGGGCCGTGGCCCAGCACGATGACAAGAAGCACCAGCGCGGTGCTGTGTGCTCACAGCTGTTGTCAGAGGAGGCCTGTAACGCGGTCACCATAACAACAGCCAGACGGGAACCGTGCGAGGGGAAGAGCGTGTTAGCTAAGCTTGCCATGGTAACCGTTTCACAGCACACATGCGTTTCAAGTCGCTGAGCCACACGCCTCAGCCCTGCTCAGTGTTATCTGTCAGCTGCTGTCCAATAACGCTGGGCCGATTAATATGCGCACGTTATAAATTCTAGCGTTCTGGTTCTAAAGTGATATATTTTAGGAAAAACGGGACACCTGACACTTGTTTTAGAACCAAAGTTGTTATTTTCATTTTGTTTAAGTGCTGGACCAACGTTAGAAACAAAGCACATTTCCACTCAGTGGATGGTGGCAGTAGAAAGAGAATATAAGACACATATCTTTAACTTTGAGGTGACGCAGCAGCAAGGTGGCACGTCCTCGGCCGCAGGACGGTCACCCACACACCGTGTGGGCAGGGAATCCAGCCCAGCCGCCACGGCCCAGGTCGCCCGGTGGGCCGTGGGAGCAGAGGGAGCCAGGTTCACATCGCGGAGACGAGACACTGCCGCAGGCGACAGAGAGACCACCCACGTCAACGCAGAGTGCGGGGAAGCAACCCTGGGGCCGTTGTCTGAGGGGTCTGGGCGCTGTTAAACTTTTTCAGATGGGAAGGAAAAACCTGTGGGTTTTAAAGACCCAGAACCCACCAGGAAATTGTCCAATGCATGGACAGCCAGCCTTACACACAAAGCTCATCAAACAAACGCGAACTATACACTTTACCATCCTCCACCCAGAAGAGGGCTTGTGTCCGAAAGTTCAGTTTTCATCACGACACGTGGATGTATCTTGATATTAAACAGTTTATATAATCTTGTCAGGTCCTCCATCGTACCCTGGAAGCAGTCCGTAGACACGGACCCAACGTCTGTCAGAAGGCCCGGGCTCGGACTGCATCTCCGGACCCCGGTCCGTGGGCGCCGTCGCCGCACCAGGCCTGCCCACGCCCGCCAGTGGTTTGTAACGGCCTCCCCCGGGGACACTCCCGGGACGCCTGCAAGTGTCTGCCGGAACCTGAGTGCCTCTCAGTTCTGTCACCCTGCTTACGGTTCCGCCGCCACATGCCCCCACTCCCTCGCCAACCATATGGATTTAAGACTTGACCTTCATCTTCCCGACTTCTGCTCTTCAGATCACCCAGTGTCTTCCGTTTGTGGTGGGATTTCATGAAAAATCGGTGTTTGGAATGAAGACCGCCTTGGAGGCTGTGACGTGCCGCGGGTCCACAGTCCAGCCCACGGACCTTCACACGGAGGCCTGTCTCCCTTCTTCCCGGTGTCAGAAGTGCGGTCAGGCTCTTCGTGGCCTACACACTGACCTCTGGCCTCAACGTTCAGCCTCATCCCGTCCACCGGACGCGTTCTGGATTCTCGGAACCCCTCGCGCTGCCTCCCAAGCCCCCCCAGACGCTGTCGAGCCCCAGAGCCTGCTGACGCTCCCTGGCCCGTCACCGGCCTGGCCGCAGCCTGCGGAGCCCCGCCACGTGCCCGTGTTTACGCTCCCAGCCGACCGTGACCTCGCCAAACCCTCATCAAGCCCTCATCTCGCTCTCCTCAAGTCCCATCAACTTCTCTAACTCCGCCCCTTCCGGTGAATTCTTTGAAGGCAGGAAGCTGCCCCCCATACCCCCCCACCCCCGTGCATCCCCCCAGGCAGTCGCAGCTGGCCCCGCCTGCGCCGATTCACTCTCCGAGCGGCTTCCCCGGGAACCGAGCGCTCGCGGTGGAGAAGATGGTGTGACATGACCTTGCATTTCTCTCTCCGATGCATAATTAGTTAGCGTGGGCATCCTGCTAATGGAGACCCCACGCCCATGTCGGGGTGCCATTGGGCCTTTGATTTCCTTCCCATGTTTACAGCTCCTTTTTCACAGCCGCCTCTTTACACAGGGAGCGGGAGGAGGCGGCGTCTGTGAACCCAGGCTCCGACCCTCGGAGGCGGGCCCGGTCTCAGCGGCGCACCGTGTCCCTCCAGCAAAGGCTCCACAACGGCCCGTCTCTCTCTCCAGCGGCAGCTGAGCTGTACCCCTCCCGACGTCCGGCCGGACACCGTCTCCCCATATCTCGTCCGTCCGATCATTACAGAGCAAGTGATAGGATCCGTGAGCAGAACGGCATTTCTGATGCTACGGCATTTCTGCCGGGAGCCAAACAAGCAAACCCTGCTTCCTGTCAGAACCGCAGGCTGTAAACTCGCCTTCCTGTCTGGGCCTCGGCCCCCCGACGGCCGTAGCGCCGGAACACCGGCGTGTTAACAGATCTGCTTCCCCCACCTTGCCAGAGCGTGAGAGGGCAGAAGACTGGTACAGTTTGAGATTGAGCTGCTGTTTATTCAATGACATGTTATAATTTCCCACTGTAGGGAGCAAAAGGCAAAACAGACTTTTTGAGATTCTCATAACTCATGGTACGAATTTCCTGGGCTGGGGCCAAGACCACAGCCCGGCGGTGCACCCGGCTTTCTCAGAAGCGCCCCCTTTGGTGCAGCGGGCAGACACGGGTAACAACAGCACGAAGAGCTGGGGTCCTCTGTTGCCCCCTTCAAGGCTGGCACAACCATTTCCCAGGCGGCTGAACTGCAAGAGGAAAGTAACTCTCACGTGAGCCACTCAGGGGTGGCGTAAGCAGAAGGAGGGTGACAGCCGGGTAGGGACCAGGATGCCTTCCGAGAGGATGTTTCCAAAAGAGCGGGTCATGGCTTAATTCAGGCCCCGGAGAGCGGTCTGTCGGCCATTGCTTCTCAGCTGTCAGACGAGTTCTGCTGAAGGCGGCTGGGCGCGGCCCCTGCCGCGGGGAGGGAGGCGCTCGGGCAGCCCCACGGGCGCTGCCAGCGATCACGTGTACGCTCAGGTGGGCGGTCTCTCTCATCCAAGCATCTAACTTCTCAAAATGCATTCACTCCGTTAAGTGGGCACCCTGGAGAACTCAGTGCCACCTAGGACTTACCGCCAAGTTAGCTAGGCAGTTACTCCAACGTGGAGGGTCAGCTGTCAGCTAAAAATGGTCCAGGGGGTGGACACGGAATTGAAATGAAAGCAAAAGAACCCGTATTTAAAGTATTAATGTTAAAAAGTTTTCTTTAGCCATTAGAGAGTGTGACCGTCACACCATTCCCTGATCTTACAGTTAGTTCTGGCTTAGGCAATAAGAGATTGTCTTTCCAGTCTGGCCCCCGGCTTCTAGGCTGATGTGTGGGCACACACACAGACTCAACGGTAAGACTAGAAGATCAGGGGAGCTGGCTGACTCCTCGCGGCCTTCAGGCTTCGAGCCTCGGGCAGGCACCAGAGCCCAGGAGGGACTCGGCTCCCCCAGCGGGGTGCAGTAGGAGGACTTCTGCTGGACGCGGTCCAAGCAGGAGCTCCTGGCCTTTGTTCACATGGAATCCAACCGCCGTTCCTCCTTCTGAAAGGTGCGGTAACACACCTACCTTGGAAAACACCTGTGAGGGTCCCCGAGGGAAATGCACACCTAGCATTTGACACAAATTTGCTCTGCGTGTCCTGGTGTCGCCTCCTTGACTCAGAAACGAGCAGACAGAGAGTTTATGTGACCACAGCCTTCGTCCCAACCGCAGGTGGGGCCCACGATCCCTGCTGCTTAACTGTGCAGCTGCACCCTTCTCCCCACACCAGCGAGAAGCTCCTCGTTCCTGGTGTTTGTAGCCTCTTTTAAATTAGTTTAAGAATTACTGGAAAGTAAGTAAATGGGTAGTGGGTCATCCTTTGTATTTTACTAAATGTATTGGGGCGACTGCTTAATTAAGAGGATGTAAATTTCAAGTGTCCGATTCCCCAGGGCCGCCTCTGTAGAGCGCATCGCGTGTGCGTCTCACGCTGGCATTTCAAAGCCGCTCTCAGCAGTAAACACCGCCCAGCGTTTCGGCCCGTAAAGAAGCCTTATTTTCTCTGGGTCTGATGAGAAAGGCAAAAAACGAGGCTCGGCAGAGACTTTCTCAGACACTTTGGCATAACTGGGATGGGCAGAGGCTTCCCTTTTGTAGTTTTAACTCAGCTCACTGGAAATGTCTCCCTTCTACAAATATTTGCCTCTCCCATTATAAATAAAGGGAGCTGTGGCAACCACAAGAGAAATGCTGGCTCAATACATAAAAAGTATTTTTATTGTATAAGCAAAACAATAGGCCCAGAATGATCTATTATAAATCTGTTAACAGAAAGGAAATAACTTCTCAAAGGATGAGTCTACTTTCAACCAAAAAAAAAAGAAAAGAAAAAGGTTTCTCATTATCAGGAAGCCTGGGGTCACGTTTACCAGCACGGTTCCTGCATTTCACACAGCATATGGCCGGGCACTGATAATAGTCACGGAGGGACAGGACGGAGCTCACACTAAAGGCCCGTCCCATCGGCCTCCCAGACGTTCAGGATGATTAGACGGTATAACATGTATGAAAATGCCAGCCTAGCACTGTGCCTGAAAAAATCACTCTGCACGTAAACGTTCAGAGGCTCTCAAACTCAGTGCCAGGTGCCATGGTGCCACGGTGGCCAGCCAAGCACCCTGAGGCCAGTCACCTCCAGGAGGCCCGCGCCAGTGGCTCCCACATTTTGCTTCTGCCTCCCACACTCACAGTACGTTGGCTCTTTGGGGAAAAGAGCAGGGTGGCAGCTATGACAGCCCGCGGGGAAGCAGGTCAGCCTCCGGGGGCAAGGCGTCGTCACCGATGCACGAGGGGAATGCGCACGGGCCCCGGTTCTGCTTCAGAGGGGTCCTCACGGCGGGCAGCGCTGTGACCCAGAGAGCAGGGCTCTGGCCCACGTGGACGTTACATGTTTATGAAAGGCCCTCCTCCTCGTGCAGACCGATCGGAACCGCTCTAATGGCCCCATGACTTTAAGATAACCAGGTTCCTTTGTGGGCTTGCTGTACACATCGATACACATTTTCTTTGTCATAAAGAGGCTTCATTTGTAGAAGAAGGTATGTTCTTCGTGTTTCATTAAGTGTGGGCTTCTGTGAACAAAATATCGCCTTGTTCTCATTTAAGCTCAAGGCGATGCTTTCAGGGAACCCTTCTCAATGGAAATGACAGAACTTGAGATTTGAAAGATCGGCCGCACCTAAGCAGGTCAGAGAGCAGAGGGCAGGGACGGCAGGAGAACTCCCGACAGAACAGCAGGTCGAAGGCTCTGAGAGGAGCCAGCATGGCTGTCTAGGAAACAGAGAGGGACGTGTGACTGTCCCCTGGGAGCAAAGGCAGGAACGGCGGCAGGAGACACAAGGCTGGAGGGACGGCTTGAGTCTGCGCAGACCACTGTGGGCAAGTTCAGTGTCTCAGTCCTAATCCAGGGCGCAGTCAGGCTGACTGAAGAACAACAGAGAACGCAGGACGGTCAGACTTTCTTCTGGATGTGGAGGACGCAAGAGGGAACAGGAAGCCGTGTTGGCGGTGGGCGGGTGTGAGAGCCGTGTAGAGACGAACGGGGATAGTGTGCTGACTCACTCGTGGGAAGGGAGGCCACGGGATCCATTAGAAAGTTAGAAGGTGAAATTAGGAGTCACCGGTAAGGACTCGGCCGGCATGGCAAGCCTGACAGAGGACGGTGTGTCGCACCTGCCGACTGAAACTGGGTCTATGCGGGCCTCAGGAAGCCTGCACCCCTTGTCACCCGCCTTCTCCCCGGGGCGGGAGGAGACTCAGCCCTCACTTCTTGACCGGAGGAGAACACGGGTCCCACGGCAGGGGAGACAGGAGGTGCTAGAACTACCATCGTGGGACTCATAACTGGCCACCTGCTTCTCTGCCTCCCACCACCAGAGTCCTGGTTCAGATGGATAGTGTCGCATCTTGCAAATCTTTTGTGCAGCCCCGTCCTAGGCACTGAACATAAGTGACGAGGACATCCGCAGAATTGCCTGGCCCATCCTTTCTTCCCTTTCCGCGTGTTCCATTTCATCCTTCAAAACAATATTTCAGCTCTTTACCGAGATATAGTTTGTAGAACATAGTATATGGCAGGTCACTGGCGAAGAAATAAAAATGGAAAGAATGAACTGAAACGTTTCTATACCACAGCCTAGAATTAATCACTGCTAATAATCTGATAGATGGTTGATGTGTGAGAGATACCTTACCAGGCTTCCTTATAAAATAAAATTCAGTTTTCTCAGGTGGTTATATCCTTAGTATAGTGATAAGTTTTCTTCCCTCCTTTAGTACCGTGTATGTGTTCATTCATTTAATTTAAAGCTCGTCATGGATATAATTTTTAAAGAATAGTTTTCTACATAACATTAAATTATATGTAGATAGTTAACTGCAGATATTAGTATTTATCGAGAACTTAATTTGTGAGAAGAGAGTGTCCCAATGAGATGGTTTGGGGAAGGCGCGGTAGAGGGATGAGAATTAACCTTGTCCCCCCCACCAGGGCTAAGAAAGTCACAGGCCTGACATTTTGCCATCGAGCTTGGCTATGCTGAGGAATTTGCCCCATCTCTCTACTTCGACAGACAGAAAACCCACACCGTCCATAGCTCAGCTCTCTGAAAGGGGTGATTATATACAAGTTCCCAAAAACCAGCGTTAATGAAACGGTTTCATGCATCGCATCTATTCGACGGATGGGCCTTTGCCACATCTGGGTTCTCTTCCAGGTTTCGCTCGGAGTTCAGGGCAAAATCGGCCTCCAAGTCGTCAAAGCACGTGCGGCCTCAAGGTGGAGGCTGTCAGAGCTGTATTTTTCATATCGTTGTAAAAAAAAAAAAATACATTTTTCAAGTCTTTGAGGGATACCTTAAATACAAAATTCTAAATATAAATAAAGGAAGAAAAGAGTTTTGATCATCCACAGAAAGTTGCTTTTGAGAAACGGGGGTACGTATTGTTACTAGAAGAACATTGATTTTCATTAGAAGAAAAGAGTATTCATTTTATTTAAGTAAAATAATTTTCAAAAAATTTAATGACACCTATATGAGAAACAAACAAAAAAAAGAATAGTTTGAAAACTTTAATTTATATGATTGTTAGTGGCTGAAAATTGTCCCCTAAAATCCATGTGTTGAAGTCCTCAGGATATGACCTCATTTGGAAATTGGGTCATGGCATGCATAATTAGTCAAGGTGCGGTGACACTGGAGCAATGTGACATAACCACGTCCTTTTAGAAAGGGCCACCCCCATGGGGACAACGCCCTGCGGAGCTGGAGGCAGAGAAGGGCCGCTGCTTCTGCCGGCTGGGAAACACCAGCGAGCGCCCGCAAACCCCGGAGGCTGGGAGAGGCCTGGAGCGCCTCCCCCGACGGTCCCCGGAGGAGCCAACCTGCCGGCACCGGCCTGGGACTCCCGCCCCCCAGGAAGCTGAGCAAACCCCTTCCTGCTGTGTAAGCCACTCAGGGCAGGGAGCTTTGCTTCAGCGGCCCTGGCACACCAACGCCACGGCCAGTGGTCGTTTTCATCTACGTCTTTCTGGAAGAGTTTTCCCTGACAAGGACCAGAGGTCCCACAGAGGAGTGCGCACTGCTGCCACCGCGACCCAGATGTGGGACCACGGAGAGGCACAGGGAAGGGTTAGGGAGTAGCCGTTCACATGTTCCCCTGCAGATCCCCAGGTCCGTGCCAAAGTCCCACAAGCTGCTGTCACCCACTGAGGGCTGTCCTGTTTTCAGGCCACAACTCGTCTCCCCGAGAATGTGAGAGAAGGGGAGAAACCCGAGCAAAATCGCTCACAGCGGATGTCGGGGGCACCGTGCTGGACAGCAGCCCCTGCTGCCACTGGCCACAGCTTCGAACCACCAGGGAGGCTGTGGGTGACCCTTTGCCAGGGGGCCGCACATCCTCGAAAAGCCAGGGACAGCGGGTAAAGCGGGGAAGGGGTGGGGAGTAAGTGCTGCTGTCACCCCAGGACGCAGGGACACCCGTGCGCAGGCCAACCCACACGCACTCACACCGCCTCCACGGACCGGACCGGCTCCTGGCTGTCACAGAATCCACCCCCGGCTGGTGCCTTGTCTTCTTGGTCATGTTAGCGCCCTGCGCCCTGCCCAGATGTACGTACACTATGGCACAGCCGTCCGTCTGCCTTCACGTCCACAGACCCTAACGGAATAGCTGAGAGGTGCACAGCCTCCGCTACAAAGCATTCAGACGACTCCACCTTCTTGGAAGCTCCTTTGGTGTCCGTTTTGCTTTCTAGCCCCCGACGGTCGTTCAGGTGTTGGGGAGCAGGCCCTCGTCGAAGGCCGGGGCTTTGCAACCCTGCCCCGGTCCCCAGCCGGCGTCAGCGCACCAGGCCTGTCGGGTGTAGCCTATCATTTTCTTTAAAACTCGCTCCCTGCCGATCTTCGGCTTCTCCGAAACTGCCTGTGCGAGGAACTGAGCTGACGTTTTTTTTCTGGAATTATTTCTAAAACCTCCTTTATTTATCAAGTGTTGGCCCATCGTCTCTAAGACACTGAAGTTCCAACTAAACTCCCCCCGCCCTCCCAGGCGGTTCCCGAGTTACGGATGAGAGAGGACTGTCGGTGGCGCCTGCCTGTCCGCCTGCACAGCCGCGTGCCCATCTCTCCCTGGAACAGCAGCTCCCTGGACACAGTCACGTGTGTGATGCCATGGGCCTCACTGACTGAACAGGAATAATAGATGTAATTATCTGAAATAAACGCTTAATTACATAATGACTGTAATCCAACTAAATCGCTCCCTCCTCTCTCTGGTGTCGCCTCGTCCCCACCAGGTGCACAGACAAGCTGGCTTTGTCCCCCCACACCTGTCCCTCCCTGGGGAGCGGGGCCATGCTGTCCAGGCACCAGGCTTCTTGTTCCAAGCGGTTCTGCCCCCGGGGGTCCGGTGGACGGTCCGGTCCCTCAGACTCAGGTGTGCGCTCGGTCTTTGAGTCTTGTCCCGCCAGGGAGCACGCCGGGGGGCGTGCACGGAGGGCGAGGTGGTCGCCTCCCCACACCACTCAGTGTGGAAGGAGAAGGGTCCTCTCCCCTTCACGGCTGTCCAGCCACGCAGGGGACACGTGCCGATGTCTGGGTGTCAACTGTCGCTAAACAAAGGTGTCAACACGGAGGCCCGTTCCTCACCCGGCATCCGACATGTGAAAACAGCGACAACGGCTCTGCGTTTGACCTGGTGGTAACCACTTGGTCAGTGTTTGCGGAGGAAAATCATATTCTTGTGTGTTTGGGGTAAAAAAAGAAGTTACTTTAAATAGACCTATTATAAATAAATAAAACTCTAGGTAACGATTGTACTAGAAATACGTATTGAATGTGGAGCCAGTGGCATATTTGCTGGTTTCAATGAAAAACAAAAATCTATTCCAGGACGGTGGCAACAAAACGCTGCCATACAGCTCAGAACGTCCGACAGGGAGCCCGGCCCCTCCCCGGACAGCACAGGAGGGCGGCCAGGCAGGGCCTCGGCGCAAGCCAGGCTGAGCTCAGCTCACTCTGTACCGGTCCCTACTGCAGCCGTTACGACGGATGAGCTCTGTCCTCCCCACTTACCTAGCGTCTGCCTTCGGGGATCATCGATGAAGACAGGGTCAGAGGGAGGAGGAGACCCAGGCAGTGCGTCGCAGCGGGGCCCTGGCTTGGGACACGAGGCAGGTAGAATCCGGACCCCAAAGAATGTCTGTGTTCACGGCACGACTCTGTGGTTCCAGCACTGCACACGGGGAGAGCTCCGGGACAACCAACGCAATGGGGCTCCTGTCCCTTTAATGCTAAGGTTCCCCCTTGCGTCGGCCTGAGGCTGGGGTTCCCCGGCGCTGAGCTGGGAGGTGGTCCGGGGAAGGGGTTCAGCAAAAGCTGGATCACTGTGCAGGGGTCTCCACTCCCCCCACGGCCATGGGACACTAGGGTTATTGTGATTTTTCCTGCTGCTTCATAGAAAAAGATTTTTTTCATGTATGAAAACAAATCTTGTGTAAGCTCTACCCCTGTTCACCGGGGCTGGGGCTCTTCCCTCTGCCTCTCGACGGGTAACTTCCGGAACTGCACCTGTGCTGCTGATTAACACGGAACATCTCAAGCGAGACCCCCATTCCTGGCAATGCCCCCTCTGCGCTGTAAGGTTCTAGTTGGCAAAGCCGCGTCTTATTTCGTGTTGTTCCCCAATCAGCAGAGTGTCAGATTCATGGTATGCGCTCGATACACATTTATCGGATGAATGGATGCTTCTATCACCGTCTTCTCCCGGCAGAATTGTATGTATTTCCCAAACGACGATGCTCTGCACAGTAGATAAGACCACTTGGCTCTTGTAATGATGTTTCACCGTCAAGAAAGACGTTGGGGTTTATTTTATCTTTTCAGAAATCTAGGATCACTGATGCGTTCATGACAGGATTCCAAGGAGACAGGGAGTCTCTAATTCCTTCATGTTCTCCTCGGTGTGGGGCTTCAGCCAGGAGCTGTGTTTCAAAGAAAGGAATCGATCCAGGGAGGCCAAGCCCGCGCGGTCTCGTGTCACAAGCAAACCTGGAGTCCACTTGCAGAACCGGACATTCCACCCAAACGGGGATGGACCCCGGGGCTGCTTGCACCAGCAGCGAGGAGGCCGGGGCTCTCGGGGTGGGTTGTGGTTCGTAACATCTACCAGGACCCTTGAGTGGACAGTTGTTTATTGCGGTGGTAAGCCAAGGCCGTCTCTAAAAATAGATTAGAACATGTACTTGGCTTATTCCCTTGACCTGCGTCCCCCCTGCCTCCCGAAACGAAGGCGGGGCTCTGCTCACGGGGAGCGGACAGCTAAGTACCTTGTTACATAACAGTAGATACCAGAATATCTTCATCTGAAAGCTGCTTATATAATTTTAATAACTGGATTTTTAGTAGAAGTATTCTATTTCTGGCACCACTGAAGTAGTAAATACTTCTGGAATATTCTCCCTCTTTCATTCCTCTTAAAACCCATTTCTTATTTAAAAACCCAGCTTATCTCACTATGAGTCCAACTGGGTAACTGATTTCTAAAAAGCCTCTTTCAGTTTATTTTAGACCATGAACAGCTGGGAAGATTTCCGAGGGCCAGGATTCCTACATGGGAGGGTGTCTACCTTGCTTATGAGTCATTTCAAGTCCACTTGACTGAGTTTCTGTGACAAAAAAAGTCCTTTTTTTCAGGAAAAAGAGTCCGTGGTATAGCATACTGTAGGTGTTACAAACCACAACTTACTAAATGTCAATGTTATATGAAAAATAAACGTACTGTAAAGCAGGATGCTTTGGGGGGAAAATGTATTTTTAGGCCACATTCACTCAGTCCAGAGGAAAGGGAGCAGACGCGACTTCATACTTTCTTGCTATTGTGGAACTCCCTTTACTCGATGCCCCAAAACAAGCAGGTGTGCAACTCTGCCAGGGGCCCGCGCCCCACAGCGAGAGCAGGTGCAGACTGTCCCACTAATACAGTGGAAACCACCTGCACAGGACGCCAGACACGCGCTCTAGTGTCACCGAACTGTGCAATGACACGTAGGGGTTAGCCAACAAGAACCGAACTGACGATCATATCACTGACTGTACCAGTATAACAACAAGTATTTTAACAGCCATCACGTGGGCTGAGTGTCGGCCACGTCCCAGACAGTGGACACAACTAGGTTTGTCGTATCTTCTAAGCAACCTTAGCCACAGTCTCATTTCTATCACTGAGAAAACCCTAACCTCAAAGAGATCACGTGGCTTGTCGCGTAGTCAGACGGGGGCTGAACGCGGCTGGAAAAGAAGTCCGTGCCTCTGTCCGCTCCCCGTTAGGGTCCTCTGACGCTTTCCCGATTCCAGGCGTTGTCACTTCCAGGGTCCTCGACCCAAAGTCCCTCCCGGGTGGCTCCTGTTCGACGAGTCCACAATACCTGGGGGTCTGAGCTCTTCGGCATCAAAGTTCGGCCTCCAAGTGATGGACTCTCTGCTTCAAGTCCATAGGGTTTCTTCACCAGCAGCCGTATGGTTTTGGGTTCTTTCACATTTGCCACTTCACTGATTTGAGCAGACACCTAAGGCACAAGGACTATGGCTGCATGCCAAAGAAATGCTCACCTTCCATTCGGGCCTTCCAGAACTTTCCTCCTGCCCCTGGACATACCGGTCGGGGCGAAAGTAGGTTTGCAGCTGCTTGCATGGAAACAATATAATTAATAAATAACACTACAAGAATAAACTCTGTTTCACATACTCACAGTGTAAACATACTTTTGCCCCGCCCTGTATAGGAATGTTGTGCACTGCTCTGGTTGGAGAAAGGTTCCAGGAAAGTATCTCAATCAAAGAATTACTTAAAATACTTTCAATTACCCAACTCTCTATCCAAAGACTTCATTTCAATGTCCCAGTCCAGCGGCGGCAGGGACGGTCCGGCCTGGGTTGGACGATTGTGGCCCCGCAAGGACGCGTCCGGCCCGCGAGCAGAGCCGGGAGCGGGACGGGCTCCTTTCAGAAGGGCCGCCGGCGCAGGGGGCGCCTCGGCATGAGAAACTGCCTGTCGCAGGGAGGCTGGTGCACGCCGGGCTTCACCCACACGCGTCCTTTGGAGAGACTGGCCGGGCTGCAGTCCCAACGACCAGCGCGAGGTGGCGCTGTTTCCTCGGCCCAAGGGCACGGCCAAGGCCACGGCCAGGGTTCCGTGCGGCCTCTGCAAGTGGGATGGACGCTGGACGCCGGCACGGGCAGGACTCTTGCGTTACGCGCTCCCTTTTTCTCTGCACCGCTGTGCTGGCGTGATCCCTTTGCACCGACCCGGAGTCGGGTCGGGAGCCTGGGCGCGTCCGGGCTGTCCCGGGGCTCGGTTTGCTCGTCCGCCCAGCTCCCCGGTCCCCGGGGACCCTCGCACCCTCTTCCTCGCGGCGTCCGCGAGCACAGCACGGCCGCTCCAGGCCGGAAGGAGCGTCCGCGGCTCTGGCCTCGCAGTGGCTTCCCCTCGGGCGCAGCTGGTCCCTGGTCCTGCGTCGCCCCGGCCCTGGGGGCCCTCCTGGGCGGGGTGCGCTCGCGGCTGGAAACCTTGGACCCGCTCCGAACCCCAAATCCCCACCTGGGCAGGGCGCTCCGAGGTCGCCAGGGCCTCCTGGCACAGTGGAAGCCAAAAGAAGGTCCCCGCGAAGCTACTCAAGAACGCCCAGCTTGACATGCCTTTTGAAGATGTTTTCTAAGTGGATAAAACCGTTTCTTCCTTCCTTTCTTTTTTTAACTCCGGTACCTTCACAGGGTCTTTTCATAATGGGAATCTATCAAATATTTAATAAAATATTTGATTAGCTAAAAAATTGTAAGTTTCCATAACCACATATATTCATGTATTATTAATTTATATGTAAATATAGAATATGCCTCATAAATAAATATAGGTATATTTAATTATATGAAATGAGAACAGCCAACATAAAACTGAAAAATAAATATCACATTTGAACCCGAAATTACACATCCATTGCACCTCACAGTGATTCTGCTTTTCTCACATTTTCTCTCCTATATGTATTTCACTCAGAATCATGAATGACTATTTTAAACTATTTAACTTTTTTTCAGTTATGAAAATGGAAATGTTTTTCTCTTTGAAAGTGTCACTTTGACATGAGACGAATTGCATCTGTCATTTCAGTATAAGCCCCAAGTGTTTAGGTAGCAGGTAAATGATCAGCCCGCCACCGGGCGCACGGCGCCGGCCCGCAGCCTCCGGCGCAGCTTTTAGGAACGTGCTCACGGCGCGTCCGCGGCTGCGCTTCTAAATACGCGAGCCCATAGTGAGGCTCGTGTTTTCAATCAACTAATTCCAGAACAATAACTGAATGCTTTGTGTCCTTCTTCACCAGGCCTGTTTTATGCTTTGTTGCATCTAGTGTCCTATACGTGTAATCATTTTGAACACACAATGGACAAAGGAGACACAGGGACAATACAAGCAGAATTGAAATGAGAATAATCAACCTGAAACTGAGAAATCAATATTACATTTGAACCCAAAATTACACACCCATTTCACCTCACAATGATTCTGCTTTTCTCCCGTTCAAAGACAGTCGTGCAGGGCAACTACTTTTGAGGAATTCAGCATCTTTCATATAGCTGCCTTAAAATATTCTTATTACAAGAAAAAAAACACACCTGGAGAATTTTACTACTTTTAATAGTTATTTTTACAGCAGAATTTACCTTTTTAATTTGTATTTGTACATTTATTTCCTGTTTAAAAATGCCAAAGCACGAAAAGGTTTATGAGGGTGTAAAAGTGGGATAAAATAAGGTTCATCATAAATATATTTTACAAGCTGCAGATGTCGGGGTTTACGGGCGACACGCTGGCCACACTCTGAACGCTCCTTGGCGAGGGCAGCGCGTTGCCGAGAGCGCGGGTCCGCGTCGGCCGGAGGCAGCGCCCGCCGACCTGCCTCCACCCGTCCTTGCTGCGGGCGCCGCTCCTCCAAAACCTCCGTGATTGCATTAAAATGAAGAGAATTAGAAAAATGAAAATTCTGTTGTTCTATCAGAGCTCCATAGACCAAACGCACGAGTTAATAAAAATGAAATGTAGGGCATTTTCAACTGGTTCATTAGTGTGTGTAAGAGCAGTAGGAAAGAGTTCTTCAGCATTAGTGACAGCAAAAATTATTACTTTGTTTCCTTTTTTAACTCAAAAAAAAGCTTTGTTGTTGTTGTTGTTGTTGTTGAAACACTGCTCGCACATACCAACAAAATGAAGTGCAGAGGAGCTATGTGGCGTTTGAGTAAAATCTGTGGCCCAGGGCACAATGACAACAGTAGTAAACACTTATTTACCGCCTACTGAATGCCACATGTATAGAACACCAGCAAAGCCCAGCGCGAAGATGGATAGATTACAAAGTAGGCACAGCTAATGAACTGCAGAACACATAGCCCGACAGGTCAGCTCGGCAGAAAAACAGCGTCATGGAACCTCCCTTCAGCTCCCCAGCATTGTTACGACTCTTAATTCGAATGTTATTCCTCTTCTTCATTTTATCCCTTTCAGTGTTTATGCCTAGTATACTTAATAATATTGCTTATTTTTCAAATAGACTTTTATTTGGTAGAGCAATTTTAGGTTCCCAGGAATGAGAAGGGCTGGCAGAGGTGGTACTTCCTGCCCCTGTCAGAGGAGGGCGCTGCGTCCCTCCTCCCAGCTGCTCCAGGTGGGGCCCCAGGCTAGAGGGAGGCCTGCGGATTATCGTATCAGTAGGCAGCACGGAGCACAGACTCAGATGCTTTGTTACAATAAGCCTTCGCTGGTTTCCAAGTGTGTGTTTGAGTTCCTAGAGGCAATGTGGCTTTCAAATGTATATTAACTAAATTGTAATCAGGCAACTTTATCTATACTGTATTGATTATTTTTAATATATTAAGACTTCCACTGTGGCCTATATGTGGTCCACGTTAGCCCATGTTCCAGTGTCCTTTAAAATAAATGCATTCATTTCTCTTCATTCAATGGCATCTTGTATATTTTGAGCATAAATACTTCACCTAACTCCTCTCCCTTCAACAATACAAGGAAGTAAAAATGAATTAATCTTTTTATCTCCTCACTGTCGTCACCCATAATCCTTTTCTGGTATTATAGTTTTATCTTGTTTTATTAAGAGATAATTGACATATAACATTGTACAAATCTTTCTAAATATCTTCATTTTCTGCGTTTTAAAAAAGCGTACACTTAAACAAATTTAATAATCGTTTTTACTAATTTCTTTATTTCTTTGTTCAAAAATACTTCTTATGTCATACTGCTTCCCCCTGGGTTTGATTTCCTTGTAGTTAAACCTGAGCATTCATTAGACCTTCCAATGACATTTGTACAAAATAAAATTGTTTGGTCCTAATACCTCTATTTTGGGATAAGAAATACATTCTTCCCAGACAGATGGGCAGGGGAGAGGGACGGCAAACATTCCGAACAAATCATGGAGTCTGTCTCATTTTTCTTTTGTATGTTACATGCTGTTTTTGACCTTTCCTCTTATGTTATCATTTTAGTCCCTTAAATCCTGGTCATTTGACTTAATATTGCCCTCTTTGTGTGTCTTTTAAATTGATGTAAATTTATTTTGCAAAAATAAGTCATACCATTGCACCAAAAACAGTTAGTATAAGAGAAAATAGTATTTGCAAATACAACAAAACCCTTTCATAGCTTAAAATATAATTGGAAGTTAGGTTAATAATTAATTAGCACTCTTTGAAGTTACCTTATATAATAAATCCTCTTAAACTTTGGTTTCTCTGGATTAATACAAGGTTATCATGTTTAAAAGTTCTATCTTAAAAAGCCTATCTTTTGCTTTTGTAGAAATTGGATTTGATTTTCTGTTTAAAAAAATAAATGTAGCACAGTCAAAGTGGTTAACTTCCTGTCAATTTCATATAATTTTCAATGTGATTTATTTCAAAGCAAAATATCATCTCCTGTCCACAAGACATAATAAACACCTAATAAAATTTAATAAAATATATTATTTCCTATCACCATGTGGTAATTGCCAAATTAACTGGTATTACACTAAATCATCTTCTTCATTTTCTTTTTAGGTATTTTTATGGCTGATGCTTGTTGGGACTTGACAATTTATAGGTCAGATTAAAATCTCAGGAATTAGTTGACAGAAATTCAATTTTAGTTTAAAATAGTTCAAACTAAGCTTATATGTTATCAGAGCAGCAAAGCTTGTAAAGTTAGGTCTCAGACGTCTGTGACCTAGAAAATGACTTATGCCAACCCATGAATTATACATAAAGGTTTGGAGGAAAGCCTTTACAAATCAGACACGTGAATAGGTTTTAAAAAAATTGTGGTAGAGGCACTGTTATTGTGAGAGGAAAAAAGTAATATTTTTACAGAGACTAACATGAGAAAATAATTTTTAATTAAATTTATTGGGGAGACACTGCTTAATAAAATTATATAGGTTTCAGGTATACAGTTCTATAATATGTCATCTGCATATTGCGTTGTGTTCACCATTCAAAGTCACGTCTCCTTCTGTCCCCACATATTTGACCCCCTTTACCCTTTACTATCCCACCCCCCTTTTTCTGGTAACTGCCACACTGTTGTCTGTGTCTACAAGTTTTTGTTTGTTTTTCTTTTTTGTTCATTTGTTGCTTTCAGTTTTATACCCCACGTGTGAGCGAGATCTGTGGTTCTCGACTTGTACTGAGATATTTTGCTCAGCACGATAGTCTCAAGATCCACCCGTGTTGTCGCAAACGGTAGCATCCCGTCTTCTCTTATGGCCGAGAGGTGTTCCCTGGTGTGCAAGCACCACGTCTTCTTCGCCCAAGCCTCTGTGGAGTGTCCCTCAGTTGCTTTCATGTCTTGGCCACTACGGATAATGTTAGCTGTCCATTATGTCTACTTCAAAGTTCACAGAGAGCCACAGAGCTAGGCGGAGGGCGGTTGAGCAAGAAAGAGAGAGAGCAAAGCGGACTCCCTCCCACTCGGTCACACGTCACGCAGGTCCCTCTGCGTGCCAGCCCGGCCCTGTGCGGTGCCGACCTTCTCCTGCCTAGAGTGAGTCTCACTGCGAGTTACCTTAGGCTGCAGCCAGTCTCAGTGTTTGCTAAAGCGACATCTCTTTCGAGCGTGACGGTATTCTATTGTATTTTCTGCCTGTTTGACTCTAAGCCTCCCTTTCACATCTAAGGAATAGCTCGTTCTCCCCTTGTACCTCAAATAGCTAATGTTTTCTCCGTATTTTTTATACTCCTCAAAGCCTCTTTTTTACTCCTTTCCAACATGGTGTCAACAGGAACCTAAATTAACGCACTTCCTAGTCCCTACCAGAGCCTTCCTCACGCAGCGATCTGTAACACATGAGATGGTTACACACAGGTTTTCTTTAACTCCTTTCCTATGTTTGCATTTTAATCTTATATTCCTTACTTTCTGGTAGCGTTATTGTCAATTATTCCCTTTATTTCTTTTTCAGTTGTTTGCTGGCTTGGTTTTGTGCCGTTCGTTCTTTTTGTTTATTTAATCGCCATTAAATAAATGGCAATTTTTTGTTTGTTTGTTATTCCAGCCTCATGTTTGACAATCCTTCCCCAGCCTTTCCTGTTACTAGCAGCTGCCTTTCATTTTCCAACGTTCATAATAATACATATGGTACTGGGGCGTGGGAGCGAGGGCCAGCCATTTTGCTCACTGCGAGTCTCTTTTCCCAGTGAAAGTGGGAGACTGAACCATCGCTCGGCCCACCGTCCCCCAGCAAACGCAGCGTTTACGAAACGTCTTTCCCACCCTCCGTCCCTCACCCCGTCCATTTCCTGCATTTTCCTGAAGCAGCCTGTTTGCTCACAGACTACTAATCCAGTTTTTATTTTGTTATAGTTCTTTGTTAAATGTGTTTTTCCTTAGACAGGCCCCTAGAATTATTGGTTATTTTAATATTTGAAGGTGCATCTAGAACTTTTGCATCCCTCAGGCATCGTCGTTGTGCTCATCAGTCAGGTTTGGACCGCTCTCTCAGGAGTCTCTAAACCATGCCCCTTTATACAGTTTACAGGTGAGACGCCTATTTCATATGTTGCCAGATTTAGTAATAAAAACACAAAATGAACAGTTAAATTTGAATTTCCAGTGAACAAATTATTTTGCATAAGTACGTCTCAAATATTGTAGAAGGTATACTTACACTAAAACATATTACTTATTTGCCCCAAACATTATCTGGAACAGATTTATATCAAAAAATATATTCATTGTTTATAGGAAGTCGGAATTTAACTGGTGTCCTGTACTTAACGTGGCGACCCTACTACTGCCAGTACGATTCATTTGTTCCTCATGTGTAACTTTTTTTTACTGTTTGAAATCTTATTAGAGTCTGTTTTGCTTCATGATTATTAGATTATTTTCGCTTATTAGATTCTGTTTCAACATAAAGGGTCCCCAGTTCCATTCCCAGTTGGGGCACATGCCTGGGTTGCGGGCCACGTCCCCAGCAGGGGGCACACAAGAGGCCCTCTCTTTCTCACTCTCTTCCCCTCTCTGAAAATAAATAAAATCTTTAAAAAAAAAAAAAGAAATCACATGGAATACGTGATGGTTTAAATCGAGACTAATGCCGTGCATCTCCAGCCGTTGGTGGTTTGATGGCGTCTCCAAACACGGAGCCCTCAGCTCTCAGAGCACATGCACCATGACTCCCTGTGCTACCATCCTGTTTAAATTGCTATTTTGCAACATTAATTTTATAAGAGCAAAGTATAGCAGCATGAATATATAATAATGAATAAACTGGTTTGCAACTAGAATTCAAATCATGCTAAGAAAGACTGGTGTTACCACAGAAACTAAGAATGGAAGTCCTACTAGGATTTGACTCAGTTGTCATCGAGGAGAAAGAAGCTATTGTTCCCGCTAGGCACCTGAAATTTGTATGTTTACTATAAAAGATGGCATGAGGACCAAAAACATCAGCAAGCGAACCCCTGTCGCTGCTCCAGTGTGCCCACCAGCCTGACCCTGTCCTGGGAGCGCCCCCCCCCCCCCCGCGCCTCCCGCGGACAAGCCCCACCCGGCCCGCAGCCCCCACCCGCCCGAGGCCCTGATGGTCTCCAGAAATCCTCCCCGGCTGCGGGCCCCCTGCGCTGCTCCCGTTCCCGCCTTCAGATCTTCCATTCCTCTCCCTTCTCCAGGCGACAGGCGCCAAAGACAATGGAGCCCCTGGCACTTCCGTCAGCGCCTTCTAAAGCAGTCAGTCCGTGAAAAAACCGACAAGGCGGCGGGTCCGCGGAACCCCTGCCTGAGTTCGAACCACCGGGTGGTTCCTGCCTGCATCCCAAACGCACCGAGTCTCCGGGTCCTTCCTCAATGTCGGGTTACCTCTCCGACCTGTTGCATGAACCCTTCATAGACCACCTAGCTCCCCGATCAGAATTAATTATTCCCTCTGTGTGCCCCTTTGAGGGATGTTTTGCACTTATTCAAACTCAGCAGTAGATGATGTAGGTCTTCACTTTCCCATTTACTAGGGGAAAAAAAAATGAACAGTAACTCCTAAATGAATATCATTGGATCGAATGTGTTGTTTGTCTGCAACGGTGCACGCACCACAAGCACATTTTGTGATATAGTTATAACTGTTTAGAGAAAAATCTCACTCACACATCCACCTCCATTAACAACGGAAGTTAGGGTCATAGTCCCAATCCAATCCGGCTGATTCCTGGTTCTAATCAAATGCTAAAGCGAGACACATTCAGCGTCTGGGAATTTTCCTTTCAACTAGGTAATGAGGAAAGAGCTGTGACTGGTATTCCTGCGGTCAGAGCAGAACTTCTCGGCCGGGCCGCTCTTCCCGGAGCCCGCCCGCGAGGCCTCGGTCACACCGGCTGGGCGCGCAGCGAAGCCAGCGCGTGGCTTTCAAGGCGCGCAGGGACACGCGCGCTCGCCCTCCGCAGGCTCGTGCTCCCAAGAGCGCGGGGGCCGCACAGTCCCAACTTTGCATTTCACTCTCCCCCGAAAATAGCTTTAAAAATTCCTTTTGCCAGAGGCATCTTACCTTACTGTCTGTCAGTGAAAAAGCTGATTCACGACCTGTTCGTGGCAGTTTGGGCTGATCTTCCAGAACACCCGCCTGGTGGGAGGAGGTTTGCTCCCGGGCGGCGCGCAGTCCATCCTCCGAAGACCAGACGGCGCCTCCCCGCTCCCCGGGATCCAAGAAGGACCCTCTGCCTACAGGCTGCCGGGCGGACAAACAGAGGAGAGAAAACCAGGGAAGAACAGCGAACATGGCGCCTTTATTAGTTCATTTCTAACCGATTAAGAAGTAACACCAGCCATAAACAAGCTTTTGCATCCACTAGAAGAAGAAACAATGATGGACGCCCTATATGAAACTAGAATCTCCTGCTAAAAAACCCAGACAGAGACCCCCCCCCATCAACGGAGTCCCCCAGACCAGCGCCGTCCTGAACGTCGGTTCGCCCCTTTAACAACATGCTGGCGAGTGGGGCTCTTCAGCGCGTGAAAACCGCAATATACATCACGACCGACGGCGTCTACTGCCTCTAAGTCAGGGTCTTAAACTGAAGCCATGAAGTTCACTGCTCAACAAGCTGAGGACCGAAGTATTCGGCCACCGAAACAGAGGCACCAAGTCGTTGGGAAAATGCGGGGCAGGGCGCCTGAGGACGCGAAGCGCCGTGGCGGACCATCAGGGCCCGCGGGTCGCCGCAGAAGGCCAGGGAGTGCTTGCCGCTGCCTGCGGGCCACCTGCAGAGCGGACGATCATCTCCTCCAGGTGATTTTCATAAAGATCAGACGCGCGCTTGGTGCCGATTCCTCAGCGGAAGCTTCTTCACACAATAAGCACCAACTGTCCTCACAGCTGTTGCCATTTTGCCGTCGCTGTGGGTGTTAGACTTTATTTTATTAGCGTTGGTGGAACAGCATTAAGAATGACTTTTTTCCCGTTATTTAGGTAGAAAAAATAATAGCGTAAATATAGCAGGCCTTTTAAAAATACAGCTTTTACAAAATAACCATGTTATTAATTTTTTACAAATTCGGATAAGAAGTAAAGACAAAGTAATTATGTATCCCTGGGAATTCCAGCGGGCGCGCACACCTTGCGTTTGCCTGTTTAACAGTTATTCAGAGTCGCTCAGAAGACGGAACAGCAGGTACAGCTTGAAAGCAAAATCTTGACTCACACACAGCGCTTTAGACAAAAGTCCACAGAAGTAATGCTTGTTTTTGTTTTTTTTTACTTCAGGCAAAACACTTAATCTGTTACAGCTCCATCTTTTTGATGTGTTTTATGTGTCATGGCTTTAAAATTTTTGCCATTTCTTTAAGAGAAGATCCTTCTGGAAAAATGGTGAAAAGCAATATATGTAATACACTGTATATCTTTGCTCGTTGCATTGCAAAACAAATAGCAGAATTACACTGAACTGCTCTTTGGAAAGGCGATACTCGGAATGTAAGTGCAGTAAACACTGCAGTGATGACAAAAACCACAGGCCGTTTACTTGCTGTGTGTATCCACTGTGTACAGTCCAATAACTCTGGCGGGATCGCAGGCGCACGCACTCCCCTCTGATGCTGCGTGAGCTGAGCCGGGCACCGACGACGAGTCCCGCTCACCTCCTCCTGCAGGCAGCGCGCGGAAGAGTCAAACCCAGGGAGGCCAAGAGCAACAGGGAGCTGCGAGGGCTGGGGACGCGGAGAGCTCGCGGTCAGGGCTCAACTCTGATCTGAGGCCACACTGTCTCCATAGGTAATAACACTCCACTGTGCACTTAAAAATCTGCAACGAGGGTGGAGTGCATGGAAAGCATTCTTAATATTTTTAATATAAAAAAGAATTATAACATTTTATTTACATTCTTTATTGCATTCCTGAAAACACTTTTATTGCCTATCAAAGTGGAGTAAAGCAAGGGACAGACTTATAAATCACCGCTCTTCCGTGATGTTTGTCCCCCTCGGGCTGACTGTCACCGTCAACTGATGGCGGGATGGTAGGAGCTGGTGCCAACGCCGGGCTCCTTTTTGATTCAGCGGAGCAGTAAAGTGGCTACGGTGTCAGAGCGAGACGGCTCGTCGGACGGCGGGACTGGGAGATGGCTGGGCTGCACGCCTGGCCTCGGCGCCTCGGTGGCACTTTATGGGGGGAGTGAGAGCCAGAGGGTCCACCCACAGACACAGAAAGACTTAAAAGAAAAAGGAAAAAAAAGAGAGAAAAAATGTTTAAATTCATTTTCCCCGCTATCAAAAAAAAAACAAAGCCGTGAAGCCGTGTGAAAGTAAGCGTGGAAAGGAAGCCGTGCTAAGGACAACAGTGTGTTTTTATGTGACGGGTTACTGTCAAGGTCCCAAGGAGGCGGCTCCGTTGTAGAGCCCACCTAAAACTTCACTTGCCGATTGGCATTTCTTTTTTTGCCAGGTTCAGTGAGAACCCTTCAGAGGCCTGAGGCCCGTGCTTACTGGAGTCTGACCTCCCTCCCTCTCGCACCGTGACCCAAGGCCACGCTCTGAGATTCCTGCCCTCCTCGTCCCCACACGCTCTGCGTCGTGTCTTCCTTGCAGTTAGCACGTCCTGCCCGAGATGCTGGCACCTGGGCCCGTTCCGTTTCATGCACGCCCGTGCTCCCCCTTTCAGCGTGTGGGGTGACTTATAGATGACTGAAGATCTCACTGAATTGTGATGCACTGAGAACACATGACTAGCATGATCGACACCCTTCAAATTTATTGAAATGTATCGTGTGCCTCATGGCGTGCCCCACCTTGGCCGGTTTTCCAGGTGCTCTTGCAAAGGACATGTGGCATCGGCTGGAGCTTTCAGCAGCATGGGACACATTGTCCTTCACAAAACAAAATCGAGATGGCAAAGTGACAGGTCAGAAACCCAGCATAGAATCATAATAACAATCTATAGAGAAAGAGAATGTGTTGGGAAGCTCCAATCATGAACACGGGCTCTCCAGAACGGAAAGCAGGAGTGGGTAGGAGGTGGGCACCGACCCCGCCGGCGGCACCGTTGGGCCGCAGGGCAGCCGGGCGGTCCGGGGCTTCTCGCCGCGGTGTAAGCAGGTCAGGTTTGCACAAAGCTTTCTGGGAGGTAAAGCCTGAAGTTCCGATGCTCATATTTCATTAAACGGTGAGATGAGGAATAGCCACTTCTCCCTGTACTTCTCGCGTGTCCTCTAGATTCGAAGCTCTGACAGAGGCCTGCCGCGTGGGGTGACACCAAGAAGGGACCGGCGATGCACGGCGGAAAATAAGCGCCCCCCAAAAAACAATCCCTTGGTCTCCCCGCCATGGGTAGCGTAGAAGCTCAGCTGGGCTTGGACTTTTCACTCAATCGGATATGGATCTGAGCGTGTATTGGCCTTTGACACTGGCTTGCTTGTCCTAATTGCTGCTGTTTATTCTGGAAGAGTCATGGGGATTTATGGAAATGGTGTGAAAATACCAATGTATTCACGTGGACAAATGTCAGTGATGTGATGCCTCCCCGGGCCCTTCGGTCGATGCTGCACGTCAGGGAACTCAGGGCGCCTGGGGGACCGGGACGAGGGCCGCGTGTGCTCTATTTTCTGAACAAAGCGACGGTCAGAGCTGTCTGACCACATGCGGAGACACGTGGCCGGGAGAGGTGGGGAAACAGGGCAGCCCAAGCCTGAGCGGAAAGGAGTGTACGAGTTTACCCTTCCTCTCACTCCTACTCCCCTAGAATATTCTCACGTTTTGCCCAATCAGAGTGTACGAAGCCACCCAAATTCAGGCGTCACTAAACCCAACATGAATCACAGGAAAGCGAGCCTCCCAGGTTGTTACAGCACCTGAGAAACAGCTGTTGTCTAACATTCTGAATAGTCCTTTAATTTTTCCTTCTATATGTACAAGTGTCTAGTATGTTTCCTGTGAAAAATAAATTACACACAAAACGTCATTTTCTGTTAGCTGCTCTAAAATACCGGTCTCGTGGGCGGCAGGATAGGATTTGCCGCCGGTCCCTTGCCAATGCCACGTCCGTGTCTGGAGCCGTGGCTGCCCACTGCCATCCTCACACACGGCACGGGGCCTCGCACCAGGGCTGTGGCCGACTGTGTTTTAGTCAACTCCGATGGATGTGCGTTATCTCTAACGTGTCACTCATATAAACAGTGCTGCCTTCTTGTATGCGGTTCCCAAACTTGAGGCAGTATTTCTAGAGGACAAAATGTTGGAAACAGAAATGCCAGGTTATAAAATAGACACTTTTAGTAGCTCACTAGACGTCACCAAAACGCTTTCTGAAATGCGGCACCAATTCATACTCCCAGGAAGGAGGCGGGGGGGGGCGGCGGTGACTGATTCTCCTCGGCTTCCCAGTAAGACTGTCATCCTTTCATGTTTAAAAACATTAATAGCCCAGGGGTGATATTTTGCTGTTGTTAAAGATATCAATTCCATAAATTCATAAGGTTGGTGGCATGTTAACGTTATACGTTCATTAGGCCACACACTTTTTCAGGGAGTTGCCTAATCTTATCTTTCGCAATTTATGAGAATATTCCGGCTGAAGGCGTTCATGCGATTTGTTGACAGGAATCCGTGGTGGTAGCGTGACCCTTCCATGTGTCTGTCCCCAACACACGCACAGACAAAATTTGATCTGCAAGAAGTATGCTCGATGATTGCTGGGCGATTCCATAAAAATGGGATAGGAATGTTTTTCTCGTGGTCCTCTAACTCCCCTGCGTTAATTAAGAGAAGTTTGCCCCTGTTCCTGCCCAGGGGGAACTTGGTGGTTGGGCAAGAACCCCTGCTGTGCACTTGTGACACGTCGCCATGGAGACCCCCAGCCGGCCAGCTCTCTGGGCACTGACATCCTAGTCCCAGCATGGCCTGGGACAGCGCTCTGAAGTTTGCAGAGGGCCACCTGGACGTGTGGCCAGTCGCCTGCGTACTCTTCCAGAGGAGGGTGGAAGCGAACCATCCGCAGCACCATTCTCACTCGGTGCCGAGGCCAACACGTCCCTCAGCGTGAATATTTTAGCACAGCTCCAGCCACTGGCCAAGTCTCCTCTGGGCCCTGCTGTCACGACAGGAGAGTCCTCCCTTCCTGTTTATGTCCCTGTGAGCACGACTTCATTACTCCTGTTATTCTCAGAGTGAGTGAGTGACACGCAAAGTACCTGTATCTCTAATAAACCAACTCTCTTGCATTCTATACGAAAGTATAGCCGCTGGACCGAGCCCTTGTCCACAGGGTCCCGTGTCCCCGGCCCCCCTGCGCCGCCCTCCCCTGCACAGCTCTCAGCTCCGGACTCAGGTCTGCCCCCTGTTCCACCCACGTTAGGGGGCTGGCCTGCGGGGCAGACGCTGCAGGGAGCGAACACGGTGACCCCGGAGCCCACCACCCTGGGAACTGATCGCTAAGGGGCACGACCTGGTCGGTCACGCCCAGATCCAATGCAATTCCTGGCTTGCCCAAGGGTGTTTCTGGGTGAGCTTTTGTCCATTTGAGTGGCCTGGCAAACCCCTGGGTGCTGCCCCATAATTACCAGCTGCTCTAAATACACACACTGGTAACACCTTCTTTTCTTCCAGGGACTGCCCACGCTTTGTTCCCTTTCAAATCAAAACATATTTAATGAGCTTTCTTTGGTCTGTTTTCCAGATTCTCTTCTCTAGCCACCCAAACCTGTCGTTGTCTCTGACCGTCCCAGGGAGACGGAAGCGCTCAGGCTCCCTCCCAGGCTCCCTCCAGGTGCTCAGGTCAAAGGGTCCCGTCCCCACGGGGTGACCCGTCTGTCCTCCCCACCTTCTCTCTCACCAGTGTGCCCATTCTGTCTCCGCTTCCTTCAAGAGTGGCCACCGGGCCACATGAGAACCAAATGTCACCGTGTCTGGGGGAACTCCGGGGTCCTGCATCCTCCCAACATCTGCTTTCGGCAGTCGGTCTGAAGGGCTTCATCATGTAAAATACCACGGACACGTTAACGACACTCTGAGGTCCCGACCTGCCATTTCCTCCAGCCGGTTGAAAGGAAATTGCTATGTTATGAGCTCAAAATAGAGTCGTAATCCCCGTAATCCCCACATCCTGGGACCACGCCATTCCACTCTTCCCCGGACCTGACGTCCCCACCAGCAATTCAACTGCAGACACCAACAGCCTTAGACTTTGCTTCGAATTTTCTCCCTCTTGTCTTATACTCAGTTCAATGCTCCCGGCCTGTCCCTTCCCTCTGCAAAATGTACCAGTGAGGGTCTGCCCCCTTGAAGCTCCCGCCTCCTCCTCATAATCCTTAATGTAATTAATGTTAATCAATGTAACGGTCCCCTAAATCCTCTTTTAGAAAATTCTAATGCCATAATTAGCTGCATCCCAGGCTACAGAGGAAAGGGAAGCCAAGGTCTACTCTCGAAAAGAAAAATTTTCTTCTTTTAGGCAAAGTGAGCGACGTTTGTTTATCAGGAAAAGATTATTTATGGACATGACTTAATAGTCAACTAAATTTTTACGCTGAAGCCATTCTTACAGTCTAAAAATAAACTTTACATGAAGAAGCTTCTTTAATAGAGAAAATATATACATACCTGCATACCCTGATTAGCCCACGTTATCTAGCCCGTGGGCATCAAAATTATGCTTGAAAAGGTCTGTGTGATGAAACTATTGGGTAAGCTTTTGATGCACTTGTTTGCAGCTCGAGGTTTTGAAGGCAGTATCACCGGGGAGGGCCTCTGGCTGGCCCCGCAGTCTGGAGGCGTCATGGGAGGGACAGTCAGTGACAGGCCCTCCCCGACGGCCGGTCGGCGACCTTGCAGAGACTACTATTAGTCAATGTCAGCCCTGGGCCCTTTATTAGGGCTCTTTCCAGGATGTCTTTCAACAGGAGAAACACACTTGCATTTCGCTGTTCACACCTCACCCACTAATAACGAGCTCCTGTCTTGTGAAGCGGCTTCAAGGTAAGTTGCTGGAGGGAGAGTCTGGTAATTTCAATTACAGATGCAGGGACTGCCAGCAAGCCTCCCCTCTGCTAACGAGGTCTAAGTCACAAGGCACGTTACTGTAGCGACCCACGCACCTGTTTCTTGGATTTGAAGCAGGTCTCTAGCATAGATTCTTCCCTTCTGTGTCCCTAATGTGGCAGAATCACTAAGCCTGTCCTGAAGTGACGGCCTTTCTCCCATGGCCCCAGGGACCGCGTTGCTAGGCAGCAGACGCTGTCTCCCCTCTCTGTCCCTTCCAGGAGCAGTGTCACTCTTGCACGGCTCCATGCACACCTGGGTGCCGGGCAGGTATCTGCAAGGAGGCTTGCTCTCCAGGGCAGTGGCCTCTCAGGTTTATAGGAAAGTCGGTTTAAATCAGGATACACCAATGACACCTGGATGACCTTGAAGGCGGAAGCATAGTTTCGCGTAGCACGGATCTTGGCAGAACTGGATGATCAGACTGGAGGGAGAATTACATAGAGACAAGGAGAAGGGGACGAATCCATGCTGGTTGAACTAGTCATTTCCATTGTCATTTTAGGGTAATGGGTGTTGAAATACGGTCCTCGTGGAAAAGCCGGAGAGAGAGCAGCGGTAGCTCTAAGGCCGAAGGGCATTGCGAAGAGAACAGAGTGTGCTTTCATTAGTGCAGCGACCGAAAGTGGAGAACGCTTTGGTGGGTCTTTCCCATTCCACCACGCACCTTTGTTTAAGCTGCTGTGTTTAACTTTTGCTAATTTGGTATGATAATTTTATGTTAAAAATTTTTTAAATTCTGGCATGTCAAGGAAGAAAATGTGTTGGGTGAGTGCTTTTTATTAAGAAAAAGCAGAGATAGAACATCAGGATAATTAAAAAACATTTAACAATTTGACTATTGTTAAAGTGTATATCTTAGCAAAGACCTAACACGTCTCCTTTCTGTCCATTTAATACCCATAAAGATTAGAAACATATCAAGTTAAAAGGTTTATATAAGAAACGTAGTTTTAACTTACAGAAGTGCCTAGGGCAAATAATATATAAATTAACCTTTGTATTCCCGCCCATCGCTATCTTGGGTGGAATTATGCGCCCCCCCCCACCAAAACAAAGGGTCCTAAGCCCCAGTACCTCAAAATGTGACCTTATGGGAAATACGGTGTTTGCAGAGAGAACCATTTTTAACACGACGTCAGCAGGACGGATGCTAGTTCAATATGACCGACACCCTTACCCAACAGGGCAATTGGAACACAGACGTGCCCAGCTGGACTCTGGGAAGGGACTGAAGGGAGAGTGGCACCTGAGGACAGGCGTGGGGCTGCCCCCAGCCGAGAAAAGCCGGGCGGGCGACCTCGGGCAGCTGGAAGCGGCCAGGAAGGAGCCAGCCCCTCAGAGAGAGAGGGTGGCCCTGCCCCGATGTAGACACCAGACCTCCAGCCTCAGAAGCAACCAGGAGATGATAAATTTCTATTCCGAGCCACCCGGTTTGTGGGAGTTTGTTCTGGTAGCTTATGAAACTCACACAGTTGCATATTGGATGACATAAAGCTCAGTGTCGTAAAAATAACCTCATTATGAAAATCAGACGTGAATGTATATCCAGATGCCAGTTTCTATGTCATTCCTTTTCAGGCGACATGTGCGGGGCAATCAGATGCCTTTGGCAGAAGAACCGCTAACCGCAGAGACCCGGCGCCGGGCCTGAGGGCCGCGCGCAGTCTTGGCTCAGCGCTGGGTCAGGGGCGCCCCTGGCCCTGATGTCAGCCCGCGGTCCCCCCGGAAGACAGTGCTGGGAAAGGCTAACCCGTGTCCGTCCTGGGCAATGAAAACCAGTGGCAGTGGACTCAACGGCCCCGGGGTGTCACATGGCGGGGCTTTCTCAAGACGCTCTGCGAGGCTCCACAAGCCTGTCGGGCCGCCAGGCCCCGCTCAGCCCCGCCCTCTACAGGCAGTGCCGTTTTTTTACCTGGGAAGTTTCCCTTTTCCCGCCCGGGGGTCCGCGGGTCCCTGAAACTTCCTCCTTCTAAGCTCCGGGGGCCTGGCGGGCTCCGCCGTCTGTCTGAGCCGAGCAGCCTGTGCCAGTTTCCACAAGTGAGCTTCGGGCTTCGATTCCTCTTTCGCTATTGGCAGGTCCCTCACACCTATTCATGGCACCGGGAGATTAATATTAATGGCTGGGAGGCCTGGGGGGTTAAACAGCACGGGGCGTCCAGCGAGCTTCCAGCCTCAGGAAGCGACAGGCAGTTCTCTGAGCCCAGCGGCCACAGAACGCAGAGCCGCCAGGTCACTCCAGAGCGTGAGCTTAAGTACTAATGAAGCAACGTTGAAAGATTATGCCTATAGCCACATTTAAGCTTATATGTTTCTTCTTTTAATAACTCATTGTTATTCCCTGTCTTATATGCATATCACAGCTCCGTGATCATTTATCGGCATCATTAACTTTCACAGTAATTTCCAGAAAGGTTCAGAACAAAGGTGAAGTTTTTGTTTTTGTCAGATTTTGACAGGATGTGAATAGTAATTTTTATTTTTTGCATAGTCCCATGACCCTGGTTTCTTTGATTTTTTTTTTTAAGATCATAGTAGTTACCCTGGTTTTTCGGATAGCTAACTGATTTGCATGGTATTCAAATTTAAATCATTACAGTAAAAGCAAATGAGATTTTACTTAAAAAATATTAACAAATGTGACAAAGAACACCCTAAAATCTCTCAGGAACATACAGAAGCTCTATCTTAGAATATTTGAATAACTGCCATTGCAGAAATTCTGGTGTAATCTTCTATAGATAAAAAAGCTGAGAAGTGAAAAAAATTCATTTATTCAACAACAACAAAAAAAAACGCATAATTGGAATGTTGTTCTTGGTGCCGTTCAAAAAGAATAAACCTTCACGGATAGTACCGGTTGGGTATCTCCCCGGTTAGGGTGTGCAGCCCACGCCACCATTTCCGGTCGCTCTAAGAGTGTGCCTGTGGGGGCGGACGCTCACTGAGTGGCCACGGAGCTGCGGGCCTCGATTGCTCTGCACTGTGTGTACCGCTCAGTGGTGGATTCTCCCTTCTGCTCCCCTGGCCTCGACATGCTCGTTACTAGTCACACAACGAGCTGCCGTCCTGGGGCTCAGACGTGCTGACCCGGACAGAACTTTAAATATCGGCCCTGCCACTCCCAGGGGCAGAAATAAACTTTGCCTCTTCTAGACCTTTCTAGAGAAACATACATTCTTAATTACATTTCAGGTAACTTCCTGGGACAAAACACTGGGACTCAGGAAGGACAGGGTCACCTGTTCCCCGTGTGGGCACCTACATTTGCTGGCCCAGGGTCGCTGGCAAGGTGCTGACCGACACCTTCTCCCTGTGGCCGCAGGAGAGCCTTGGGCCTCAGACTGCGGCCCCGATCCCACATCACGGGGAAAAATGGCATTTCAAGTAAACAGCAGCTGTTAATTAATTATAGCCAAAACCTCAAAGATGTTGGCCCTTCTCTTTGCATCTCCAGACCCTCGCAGAATTCAAGTAACCATCTTACGCCGGACAGAGGCGTGAAGGCAAGTATTTCAGAGGCCTTCACCTGAAGTCATCCAACCGGTTACACTACTCCACCTAAGGCCGCCTTCAACTGCTTTATAATGTAATGTTTATTAAACAGGCTTGTTTCATTCTCCGAACCTCAGATGTTTCAAACCAGCTTACCATGTGAAGCTCAGTCCCTTGAAAAGCAGCAAATACTTTCTGCTTTTATAATTTTGACGCATTTGAAGATATATTTTCTATGACAGATATCGATACATTCTGACTTAAGATAGCATTACTTCACAAAAATAAATGTTTACTACTGATAACGAGCATGGCCTTGAATTGTCAACACGAAAACCAAGTTTTGCAAGTGGCTTTGACTTAATTAAGGTCAGGAACATATTGATTCTCAGCCCTCATTATGGAGCTTCTCATTACTGGAAGCTTAAGCTCAGTCACAATTTTTCTGTTGCTGTTTGCTTTTTAACGCAGATAGAAAGGCATGTGTGATCTTGTTTTGTACATCCAGTTTCTCGCTGGAACAAAGAACTCTTGAAATGCAGTACTCCTGTGATACAGAAACTTCCGTTCAAAGTTGTCCTTCTCTGTGTTTCTATTTCAACCCCCTCCCCCAGCCCAAACATGTATTTTTAGGCCGTGGATCTCACAGAAAAGGGGCTGTGGATTTATTGCAAATAAATTGTATTGTAAATAAATGTGGATTTATTGTAAATTCCTGGCACGTGGACGGCACCGGTTCCTCCGGCCTCCCACCCAGCAGGTGCGCCGTGAATCCTGCGCCCCAGGCCCCGCCAGGCCGCGCGAGAGCTGAGAGGAGAGACGGAGGGGCCGTCGCTGACGGAGGTCGGTGGACAGACCTTGGGAGCCGCTTTATTCGCCCTCTCTCCGGAGCCGCAAGCAGTGTTCGTTCAGGCGCAGGTGTGACGATGCACGCGAGGCAGCGGACGTGCACCGATAACCCAGCCGAGGAGGGAGGGGGCGGGCAATGGTGAGGGTGCGGGGCCTCGGTTTTCCCGAGAACTGGTGTTTGTGGACAGAGGGAACCAGACAACGGCCGGACAGACAGAAAGCGTTGGCCCGGGGAAACCTGTGTGCCTTTTCAGCTAAGAAATCGAAACCTAATAAATGGTTGAATAATCACATGGAAGGACCATACGTATGTAGCAGTAGTAACTGAGTGATAGTTTCTCTGGTATATTTCAAAAAACTTAGTGAAACATGAAACTGTGTCTCCCTTTACATTTTTAAAGTTAAATGCATTGCATGGACCTCTGTTTGTTTTCTATTTTTGATTCCCATGGTGTGATATCCTGTTACATCTACAGCGGTTTTATTGAAGACACATTAGAATCTGTGTCCCTTGTCCAGATGCTCTCTCTGGTGACGGGTCGACGTCCTGCCTGTCCTTGCTCTGACACGCCTGTGCCACACGGGGGTTTAACAGTGACCCTGGGCTCTGAGGCCGGTCACCCGCCACCTGCTCAGGGAGTTGGGGTTCATAGAATCCGGCAGCAGAAAATTACTCTGCTCAGGGGTTCAAGCTAGACAGAAAAGAGAAACAGTACGGGAATGAGGCAAACTTCGATTTTAACGAATCAGCTGGGGAGGCTGGACGGAGAACTCGAGGAAGACACTCACTCCGACCAGCCTGAGTTCGTGTCATTCTCTCAGCCCACGGGTCACAAGGGGCTTCGACGCGACCCTGGCTGTACCCTGTGGGCCAGTCCCCCATCCTGCAGGGACGCGCTCTGGCCGAATGACGCAAAGGGGAGCAGCGTCACTCAGGAGGACCTCAGGCCCACAGGTGACCCCGCGGGTAAGGAAGGAGCGAGGATGGGTGCATTGGAAGCCGGCGCTCAGCCACAGCGGAGACCTGAGGACGTGAGTAACGCGGCTTCACGCCACTGGGCTTGGGGAGGTTTGTCTCGGCGCCCACATCAGGTGCACAGCCCACAGAAAAAGCTGAATAAGTTAGTGAGTGGCCGCTAAGAGGTTCCAGGCCCACGCCCGTGGGCCTTTGCGCTTACAAGGAACCTGAAGAAACGACAAACAAAACTCAGCAAAATGGTGCAACCTGCCCGAGTCTGCAGGATCGATGTTGGATGGGGCGTGACGCTGGCGCTGAGAAGGGAGCTGCAGGGGCAGCGTGGGCAGCTCCTGGGGGCCAGGCTCGGTCACTCCCTTCTCAGCGCTGCGTGGAAGGGCCCAGCCCGCAACCTAATGTGGTCAGGGTGGTCTTTTTCCAGAATCCCTGCAGCCTCCTCCTGGGACCACCATGCTGGCCCGAGCTCGTCTTTCTCGTGAGAACAGCGGGGGTGCAGGAGCAAGCAGTTCCCCGTGGTTAAGGGCTTGTTAAAACTCACTGAGTCCCATCTTTCAACAGCCCTCCAGGCAACTCGAGTCACGTGGGGCACGGTGTAAGGTCTGGAATGTCTGGACCATCCACTCAATGTCCCGCATCCACCAACTCTTTCCTCCGAGTTCACACAGTGGGACTCCGGGCTCTTCACCTGCAGTTTCGCTGCATTCCAGTTGCTTGCGCGTCACAAGAGAACTCACTTCTCCCCAGTTTCCTCTGCTTTACTTGACCCACTCTTCTCGGGTCATCCTTGATGATGACATTACAAGTCAGCCCCTTTCGGGAGGTCCAACAATGACGATCGCCTCTTAAAGATGCTGTGCGCTCTACACCGACCGGCGAAAAGTTCATCTATTCTCTGAGTTTTACTATGCTGTTGATACTGGGAAAATCCCAGCATATCTCTAGAAAATGAGCCAATTTAAGAACAAAAGAGAACCACCAATAGGAGGACAGGTGAGGTTCACGGTGGGGGCTGCGGGGCAGATGCTGGAACTCGGTGGCGCCTGTTTAACTGCCGCACAGGTGGTCACGTGCTGTTTCCTTTTTCTCGGTAATATGTGGAGAGTTATTTTCATTGTATTAACAGCCTGCTCTGCTGGGCCATTCTGATAAATAAAAAGAGTTAAAAAACAAAACACACAAAAGCCAGAATATGACTCCGTCTGTACCACGTATATGGAACTGGCAGAAAGTCCATATTTTACGTCAACACTTCCGTTTAACCGGAAGAGAGTTTAAGTCAACTCTGGGCCTGGGATTGGTGCTCCGTCCACACTGAAGCCCGTCTCTCCCACAGGCCTGTCCCAGTGGTTACTGCTCAGTCTCCTGTCGGCGAAAGGGTCCGGCTTTCTCACCGCCGTGGGGGTCTCAGGGTTGCAAGACTCCTGGGGCAGGTGTGAGGGGTGTGACCCCATTCAGGTCACCATGTGTGGAGAAGGTGACCATGTGTACACTGGCAAAGACGTCAACTTCTTGGTTGTATGGATTTTTTTCCGTCCATCACCAAGGTATGAAGGTAGGAAAAGTGAAGCATGACCAAACCCATCACCTCCAAACAAGGTGCTTCCCACTGAAATCCCTGCACCCTGACTTGCCCGAGGGAAGTGCACTGGGTGCTCCTGAGCAAGGTGGCAGCTCATTGCGTCGCCAACCAGGGACACCTGCTAGTTATTTCTAGCAATGAGCCCTGGAGACCTAGGGTCCCGTGTTTCCTTCCTTCTCTCCACTCAACGAGTGAACACAGCACTCACCCAAGCCCAAAAGTACGTATCTGGGTGAAGTTCATGCAGCCCGATCATCCACAGCTGTCCTTTTGTCCCTGCAACTAAAGCAGGTAAAGGCGTCGTGTACCGATACCTATAGCTGCATCACGACCCGAGCAGCAGAGCGCAGAAGCGTCACGAGTGTCCACCATCACCGGGTTTTGCAGGCTGCTGGCTCGGTGAGGTAGCCTTCTCCTGGTTTCTCTGTGCTGGTGACAAGAATGACTGGGCCATGGTCATCCCAAGGGCCTCCTGGCTGGCTCTCCGCGGGACCGCCACTGAGGCTGTTGCCTGGATACTCACCTGGTCTGCACTTGCTGACACGTGGGCACCAGTTCTGATCCCAAGCCTCCCAAGAGAGGACGGGCACTGTGTGGCCTCGTCTCACCTGGCTTTCAACACCTCTGAGGTGTCTCATTATCACACAGCCTGGAAGTCCCTCCCAGGCCCCAGGAAAGGCCTGCGGGACCCTTCTCCTGATGGGAGAAGCGTCAAAGGCGTTGTGTGTGTTACAACCAACACAGAGCATTCTCTGTTCTTAAGTGGGGGCAGGAGCGGGCAGGCAGGTGTGCAAGAGGATCGATCTCACGCCCAGGGTGACGCAAGCTTCTCTTTACCTTCTGACATCAGCATCAGCCATGTTCCCCGACGGGACGTTAGGCTGGAATGGTCTCGCCGGCTGGTTCCCACGCTGCCGTCTCACTCACCTTCCCCTCTGCCGTGAAGTGTCCCAGGTAACGGTCAGTCCCGGTTCGTGACCACGGTGGGTCAGGCAGGGGAGGCCGCGGGGCCGACGTGCTCGGCGGAGGTGTGTCCCCCGTTCCTCACTGATCAGGGTGTTGGCATTCATTCCTCAGGGTGCCACTCGGTTGCTCCCCGGGTGAAATTATTGGGCAATTATTTCCCCCAAACAGCATTTTAATGATTAAGATGCAAGTTATACAGTTTGCTTTAGTCATTATTTTTTCTCAAGGTTAATGCCTTTGCCGCATCACACTAAACACCCGTCCTAACCACTGGGACACTGTGTAATGTAGCAGAGACGCCTCCGTGCGACTAATAAAAAGAGCACATTAGAACAACCGTCACCATCATTCTCGCATTTGTGACTAATGATAATTGAATGTGAGAGATTTTTTTTACTTGTAGGACAAATGAAACTCTTCCCGTGATCGCTGTGCTTCGTCTTCCGGGCATTTAACAGAATTATTTGTGCACAGTTAAAGCAACGACAACGGTGCTGGCACCCAACACGAGTTTATATCACAGCGTTAAAGTCAAAAGATTAACTCGTGCTCACGTAGTTGTTCGGCGACTGGGCTTAGATGCTAAATATTATTTGACAGGAATATATTTCGATTTAACATGACCCTTCCCCTCAATATTTGTGCTGCAAGATCCTGTCCATTAGCCCCAGTCTATTAACTCAAGGTTCCCTGTGTGTTAGGGCCGCAGCTGACACCCGCCTGAGAAGATCACTCGGGTTTCTGCTTAAAGGGACAAATGATGTAGAACCTTACGGGCGGTGCCCTCTTCCAGCCCTCTGTGATTGAGTCCAGCTGGGTCTCTTAGGTGGCGGCTAATTAGAAAGAATTAACATGAGCAGTCAGCCCTGCTCGTTGGATGGCTCCTGCTTGTCTCGGACAGAAGCAGAGGCTCACATCCGAGAGGAGACAACTGCAGGGACACGCATCGTAAAACCCAGGAGCACGAAAACCAAAGTCGCTGAAATAAAAAAAAGTCGTCTTGTCTGATACAGAGTTGACCTCAATTTTATCAGCTGGCTGAACCGAGCTTGCAGATGAAGTTGGCCGGTTCGGGTCTCATATTTTAAAGAGTAGCTGCAGGTGGTGAAAGCTGCAACTGAAGTCGTTTCCTGACTAGACGGGGGCTCCAGTAGGGACTGCCTCAAGGAGACAGGCAGACCACGGGCACCTGTGCCTGGTCCTCCTCCAACCGGTCTCCCCTCTCCCTGCTGCATCAAACCTACTCATTTGATGTTCTGGGGGAGAGGACCTGTGTATCCGACTGGCTGCCACGTGTCCCTGGACTCACTCAGCTCCCCCAGCCAGCCGAGTCCTCCGCCGCTGCCCCCCAACGGGGTACGGACCCCAGAAGCTCCTCTCTGCAGACGGCTGAACTTCCCGGCCTCCCTCAGCGCAAGGCCCTGGCAAAGTCATGCTCAGCCTGGGAATGACAAGCCTTTGATCCTGGTGGCCAGGCCCCGTCCTGGGGGACCCACAGAGGCTCGCGCCAAACCTCAGCTTCAGACCCAGCTGCACTGTGGAGGGGACGTCTGCCGCCGGGCGCCCCCAGGATCACCCACACGACCCACCCTGAGGACCAGTGGGGTCTTGGGTGGAACTGGGACCTCTGAAATACAGAAAAACCAAAGAATCAAGCAGGAAATCCCTCTTCCTGCCTTCACCAGATGGGCAGTTATGAGGAACTACGACCTCTCTGCGCCTTTAAGGGAGGCATCCCAAAGTACGACGGTCCGCTTTACCCCTTTCCTGACTCCTGTTTCCTCAAAGCCTGCCGGGCATTGCCCCCGAAAGCATCACCTGGTATGAGGATATCAAAGCCACACCTTTCTGCTTAGAGGTCATGACATTTATCATCTCTGCTGTCACCGCGGAACCCATCAGGACACGTGAGCTCAACCCAGTCGAGTGCCCTCCGAGCCCTGGCACAGCAGGTGACCCTCCCCGACCCGCTGCATCCCTGCCGTGACACCTGGGCTCCCGGGCCCCAGCCCTCCTGCTGATGAGGCTCTGCTGAGCCCAGACACGGTGGCCTAGGGGCCGGGTTTTTACCTTTTCATTGTCACTCACTTTTTCTAGAAGGCATGACGCGTCGATCGGAAAAACTGTTTTCACTGAAGATGCCAAGTAAAAGCCAAGGCAAATATTAACAACAGAGAGGAAACAGGAAAAACTCAAGGGCAATTCCTGAATGCAGCCCAAACTTAAGCACTTGGAGCCGCGCGTCACCGGAACAGTGTGACACCGCCCATTCTAATGCCAGGTTCTTGGCTTCCTTTCATCTCATTAGAAGTGTTACATTTGTTTGTGAATTCATGACACCCAGCATTTGAGCGGTGATTATTCCGCTGAGGAACTCGTAACTAAAAGTTTACTTACTCTTATCAAATATTGTTACTGTTCGGAAGGCATAGTTTCTTTTTACACAGCCTGGTAAGTTAAAATGTAACATCTTAGAAACACTTCTGCACTCTCCACGGGGATTTTCTTTTGGCGAGTAGACCAGATAAGCAAGGTCCAGAGAGAACTACTGAGATTCCACCAGCCGGCAACACATGACGCTGTTCCGAGGACTTCCTGTGTTTCTGTTCTTATTTACACCAAACTCATCCCTGTCACAGGCTGGAGAGAAGCAATTCTCAAAGGGGTCAGTAACTCGGCGGCCATGGGTGCTGGAGGAGAGACGGGCACAGCAAGCCTCTCATAGTCCCGGTGATGCCCCGTGGTCTCATTTTTGGGGTGTGCACTTGCTTTTTTCCCAGAAGTGAGGATGGTTGCATAAAGGCAGTAAGTGGAAGAGACCGCCTAGAGCCTGACTTTGTAAAAATCACTCCCACAGGGAAGAGTTCCTTGACTGCGTATCCAGGACAAGGTTCTCTTCCACTCTCGGCACCTGCGGAGGCTGGATGAACAGATACAGAACAGGCCGTGTTCTCCGTGCTTCCCCCACCAGCCGCCCACCCGACTCCTCCGCCCGTAGCTGCCCCCCCACCCCACGCCGCCAAGACCAAAGTAATGCCTTGAGGGCTGTGTTCCTCTTCTTCGCTGATTTCACGAGCAATTTAAATGTGATTTTCCCTGTACGTGTCTTGTGCATGACTGATGTGCATGCTTTAACAGCTAGAGCATGTTGTTATTTTGAATATAGTCTGGATACCTAATAAACTCACAGACATATTCAATCAAGTCTTACGGTTGGATGAAGAGGATTCAAATTGTCTACAGGCCCATCACCCTTTCATTGTAATGATCCAAGGAAATACTCCGCAATAACAAATTGTTCATAAGAAAGAATTTCCATGTCGTGTCCATCACCGTGGCCTCGTCCTGAAAGACGAATGTCCAACCTTCCGGTGTGAGAGGGATATGAAGTCGAGCTGAGGAAGATGAACAGGACTGTGTCACGGGTTGTCTGAACTTGAAAGGCATTTTGATTAATGCAAATCTGTGTAAAGGGGAAAAAATCATCAAGTACAGAGTAGCCAACGGGAAACTCCTCCGTGTGTGTGCGCGTGTGCACACGCGAGGGGTTGACTTGCGCGGTTCCCACAGAGCACGGAGTGGGAAGGGCTGCTTTGTTAATGCCCGGATAAGAGCTGTATGTTCTTCGGAACCAGGCCGGGCAGGAAATAAACTTGGTGCTGGGAACAGTGTTTCTTTCTTTGCCGTTGTAGGTAAGCAGTGCAAGGTGACGCCGCCCCCCTTTCCTTCTCACTGAGAAGGCACCGGGTGTCTTCCGCGGTCTTGGGTTGTTCTGCACTTTCAGCACCTCCTTGTCCTGAGTCCCCGAAACTGAGGCCGGACGGAAATCCACGCTGTTCCCTGCGGTGTGCTAAGAGGAGAGAACGACTTCCCTGCCTGTGATGGACACCTCCCCTGGGTAGTAACTTCAGGAAATTCCCTGCGCACACCAAGGGACCCCGATGTCATCTGAGGATGTACAGAGGCCGCCAAGAAGGTGTGGTGAAGACTGGAGGAGGGAGAGAGGCGTGGCCCTTCCTTGCCTGCTTCCCCAGCCCCCCGCCGATGGCACGCGCTCTGCAGCCTCCCTGCGCTCGGAAGACACATCGTGCCCCAGAGAGGCCCCCCGACATCCCCTCGCAGGACGGACCGCTCTGGGTGGGCCGAGGCCGAGCACAGTGAGGAGGGGCCCGGCTGACCGACAGACAGGGAGCTGGAGCAGCGGCGGCCATGTGGACCTAGCGGGAGGCTGTCCCAACAGGACCATCTCCCACTTTTCCTGGGGACCCCGCGCCTCTCCTTCCGCCAGTCTGTTTCCACCTGCTTTCGCCCAACTCTCTGAGACCAAGCCTGCAGCATGTCAAAGACAACCCACGGTAAGTACAATCCCCAAGAAGTCTGCCGGCTCGTGTCTGGTTAGCCAGACTATGTCCAGCCCACCTGTCGGGGAAGTCTGAGGCAATACTGACAGTTTCTCTGGGTGGGGACGCGGTGCTGGGATTTCTGGGTGTAGAGGTGCCCCTGAACAGAGGCCCAGCCCGGGCCATGGGACTGCGGCTTCTAACAGGTGATTCTGAACGTTCACCTTGGAGAGCACTAGAGGGGAGGGTTTGCCCAGCGGGCGCTCAGGCACCCACGGGCAGCTGCAGGCAGGCAGCCCGCGCCCCTGCCGTACACCTCGCCTGGGCAGTTCACGGGCCGGGCACCGGGGCGGGCACGTGACAATCGGTTGTAGGGACCTGCCTGGGGTGGGGTCCGGGCTGTGCCTCTGACCTCGTGACGGGCAATCTCCACCGAGAAAAAGCTCCGACACGCGTGAGAAGAATGCACTGGTTGTACGAGAAATGGAAGTTCCCCATTAGCGGGAAAATTTCAACCAAGACATAATGTCGTAGGTGAGAGTATAACTTGGGAAAAGTTGAACCCGACGTGTTCAAAATTCCATTTGTTTTGATCCTAGAGTCTCCTTGTTTCTTTTGTATAGTGAAAGATGTTAGTGCCAACGTGTGCAAAGGCACACGTGTATGCATGAGAATGGTGTGTGCATAGGTGTGGCTGCCGGGAAAACTCTCGGTGAAAGTGTGAGTGTGAGTGTGTGAGTGTCCGTGCGGGGGGCGATACTTGTGCAAGGAACCAAGGGAGGGAAGGAGGCCTGTCTGAAGGTTCCGTCGCTGACTCTCATGAATAAGCCACTTACCGTCACCTGTTCCTTCGTCAAGCGGGCGGGCACCGGCTGTCCTGCCCTCGTCACGGAGAGACGGCGACGGTGGACAACGAAGAACCCCTGCATTCCTATCACCTCTTTTACTCATAGCAGCTTTGAAAATTATTTTTATGTGAAAATCCTTTTTTAACTGTAAAGCGACGTAAAAGTATTAATTATTTTACCTTGGAGAAAATGCATGGTTTTGATATTTGAATTATGATGAACATGCTCATTATTTTCCTAAAATAGGAATAAGCAGTGGAAACAACAAAGTACGATGACTTGCAAACTGGCGAAGATCTTCTACCTGTTTCTAAATGTATCCACCGTCTGCCAGCCCTGTGTGCGCCCTGGAGTTAGCAAGTGAGAATCTGCGGCCCTGACTGGAAATGTGTGTGTGAATGTGTGTGTGGTCACGCGTCTGTGTGCATATGCGGTGTGTGTGTGTCAGTGGTGTGTGCATGTGTGTAGGTAGGTGTGTGCCCGTGTGTGTGTGTAAATTCCTTGCACCGGCTCTCCCACTCCTTCGCCGCCCCCACCCCCCGGAATTATCTGCTGTCGTCTGGAACAGCCCTGCCTCCTTGTTTGCCAAGGCTGCTTCTCTGAATGTCAGAGCTATTAATTTTATATTAGACTTTCTGTCTTGAAAAGTGACACGTTGTCGCTATAAATTAGCATTCTCTGCCCGCTTTTCATGAGACAATTCCCTCTCCTTCAACTATGGATACAGCCTATCTCTTGCTCCTGAAATTGTTTTCCTGAGAAAGCCACAGGTTACCCTACAGGCCGCCTATTTGGTCTACCTCCACCTCCATATATAGTTCATATTCCTTGAACTTACCGAACATTTAATTTCTTTTGTGTATGGTGGAACCGGGGTTGCAGTAATTTTTCCAAGGTTCCCAGGTTACACTATTGCTCGGACAGGATCGGGAACCTCCTCTCTGGAAGAGAAGTGTCCTTATATCAATACTTGAGAGCACTGGATGACCCGGTTGTGTGGAATGTGGGACGGGGACCTGTCACCATTATTTTCCATAAGATCCACATGTGGATTCAGACGTTCAGCGAAGACTGAACGTAACTATTTCAGAGTGATGTTAAAACAGCACATTTATCACGAGGCCCCCGCCCCCGCACCAGCAACGCTCCAAGGAAGCTGGCGGTACAGGCGGGCGCCAGAGGTCCCGGGTGTGTTTCCTCCGGACCCATCAGTAGGTGTTGCTGTCTGTCCTGTGCACGGTCCCTCCAGCTCCTGCTTTATCAGCGCGGGGCTGCTCCGTGTGCTACAGACAATTCTAGACTCAATCCTCTTCAGTTCATAGCTGATGACTGGAGTGAGGCTTTCCTGGTGCCACCCTCAGATCCATGGTGTCCCCTGGTTTCCAGGACAACCCCCAGGGCCGGCAGAGGAGTCGAGGACTCTGGGAGTCCGCCACAGCCTCTCCCGTAACTGTAAACTGCGACTGGACCATCGGTCTGTCATTTTACTAGGACAAATCTTTCACTATGTCCTCCGTAGCATCCTTCTCACGTCTTCTTGCCTTCTCAGATGCGTTTTGTTCTGGAACTAAATGTCTTTGCTTACTTTTACTTTTGTAAAAGCCCCCTCCGCTTTGGGAGCCGGGCAGCAGAGCGACGCATTTCCAGTTCGAAGCAAGTGAAGGCGCCTCCACTTCCCATCAGCTGTGCAGCTTGTGCTTTGAAATCTTGTAAAAAACAGAAAAAGACATTTGACATGTCACGTTTCTGTGATATTTGGGCGTGGTGAGTCGGGACAAGCCGGCCCAACAGGAGCCCTGAAGCCTTCGGTCACGCTCCAGGCGGCCTCGCGGCGCGCGAAGCCCGTGGCCACAGCCGAGCCCGCACCGTGGCTTTTCCCCCCGGAGGTCGCCGACGGCGCGTGCCTGTCCTCGGTCACCCACGCGGGCCGCCCAGACTCTCGCGGCGCTGCAGCGGCGGCCCCGGACCCCCGCGGGCGGTGCGGGGGGCTCCCACGGGTCACCCGGTGAAGTCCCCATGTGGTTTGTGTCGTCGGGACAGAAGACAGGGAGCTGCTGCTGGGCTGCAACGTCCGGCAGGCGGAGGCCGGAGACGCCCCTGCTGAGAGGCGGCGATGCCCTCCGCGGCGTGACGCGGGTCCCGACAGGAGGAGTCGCCGCAGGGCGTGGCTCCGGAGTCCGCAGTGGGCGGCGTGGGTGGGTGCGTGCTCGCGCGTGAGCGCGCTCAAACCCGCCCTGTCTCCATGGAGACCGCCTCCCTGCACAGCCCGCGCCTCTGCTGTGAGTGGCCGCACGTTGCGCTTCGGGGGGTGGCAGGCAGACCCTGTCCCGCCACCACCGTGGGGCGAGCGCGTGAAGGAGCCAAGGTGCGCCCACGCCCGCCAGCCGAGCCGAGGCGCTCGTCTCCCGCAGCCTGCAGGCGGGGACAGGCCCGGGAGGCCGGGCGAGGGGTCCTGTGTCTCCCCTGAGCGCAGCCGCACAGCCCCAAGGCTCCCAGCCTCCGCTCGACAGGGCGCGACAAGCCGACCGTGGGCCCTGTTCTTGCTGAGTGCGGTCCTTTCTTGATGGCTCACTGTGTAGATTTTTGGAGTTGTGGGTTTTTTTAAATCTCTCGCCATTATCTGAGCCATTTTCCATTTCCTATTCTCTCTCTTCTGTGACACGTGTCCCCTGGGTGGGGACCAGGGGCCCCCTCCTCCCCCACTTTTGGCAGTGCCATGCCTCCCACCCCCCGAAACAGCCGGACTTGAGGCCTGCGCCCGGAGAGCGACGGGTATATCCGCTCTTGGGTTTCGGGCAGTAGTTCACCGCCTTCCAAGATGGCGAGCAAGGGAGGATTTCAGTGTTCGTTTTGATGCTTTCGATCTGCACACGTATTTGCTGTAAGTTCTACAGCGTTTGGAGTGGTAGGTTTTTGATAAATAACTTCTTACTTTCCATTACTCTCTTGGCATCTTCTCATTAGTGCGGAGCATTATAATTTGAGTGACTTCAGGATATTAATTGGATGTTATATTGATAATGTATTATTCATGCCTCTCTTTTGAAAAGGAGAGTTGAATTTCTAAATATGCATTCATTTATTAAAAGGAGACTGCGCACACAAAACCAAATGCCAAATATTTTTAGAAAAAATTATTAAATCAAATACTGGTCTAATTTTCTGATTTCTTTCCTTCTGGAAAGAAAACATTTTGTTGCCAAACAGCCTAAGTTCTAATGTGACTACAATTGCTAATATTAAATGTTTTTCGCTCTTTTTATCTTGAATGCTTAAAGCAACTCAGTGTAACTTAATATTATTTGATGTTTGAACATTATAGCCCAACTATTGTTTCTCCATTTTCCAGTATATCCAAAATCTATGTGGCCCGAAGTGTTGAGGGCAGAGGTCGGGTTTGTGATCACGTCTGGCCGTGAGACACCGAGACGTGAAGCCCAGGAGAGAGCCGTGAGAGACAGGTGGACTTGGGCAGCCGCAGCGTACGTGGCTTCCAGAAAAACACACTTTCAAAGGCGTGTGTGACGTAAAAGGGCCCTGAAGGGTTCCCCCAGAGTGCGAGGCCAGGGTCAGTCCTCCCTAGTGGGACCACCAGTAAGATGACACCTGAGAAACGCCCCTGCTCTGTGTGCCCGGGAGCCGCCCGTGGCCTTGCTGACGACGGCGTAGAAAGCAGAGCGGCGGGGGGCAGTGCGCATAGGCCTCCACTTCCAGCAGGTCACCGGGAAGGGGGGACAAAGCAGAGAAGTCACAAGGCAGGAGCTGCCCATTCTGGCTATTGTCACAAAACGCCACACACTGGGTGGCTTGTAAACAACAGAAGGTCACGCATCGTAGTTCTGGAGGCTGGAGATCCCAGATAACGCTGCCACCACGGTCCCTGTTCTGGGGCAAACCCTCTCCGTGTGCCCCGTGAGGTTGCAGACAATGGGCGTCGGCCAGGCACGCCTGTCCTCGGCGCTGACGGCAGCTGGTCCACAAGTGACAGGTCTAGGCGCACCGGGGGTGGTAATTAGCTCACCTGGTAACTACCGGTGTTGGCTCATCAGCTGTGTTCAGAAGGAAACGTGCCCCCCCGTCTCCATGACAGGAGGTGGTTTTGCACCTCAGAGTGGGTGCCCCCCAGGGTGAGGACCCCCCCAACAGACAGTAGACATCGGCTTATCTCACTAACCGCTCACTTCAAAGAGTTGGCTCCCAGGTCCTTGATGAAGGCGTCCCTGGGTCGCGGAGCCGGCAGAGGTCCCCCAGAAACTCAAACGGATTTGCAGCACTGTGCACACAGTGTCCAGCACAGAAAATACCCCCTTTTTATTACTAAATCTTTTATTAAAAAACCATAAGCGTGTAATTCTGTAACATTAACAGTATCACACTCAAACATACCTTATGCCATTTTAGGTGAAGCATTCAAACTAAAACTATAAATTATTACACCCATATTATTACCCTACCAACCCCATTCAAGCAGGCTTTTCTTCTGCCGGACCCTGTGTATAATATTATATTAAAGGAAAAGCACTTACAGGTTTCCTAAAATAATCTGAGAAAAAGGGAGGGGGGTGGAAACTCTTCCCTTATGTCAAATGGGAGAACTGAGCCTCTTATTTTCAATGCACAGATTTAAATAACAAGTGACAAGAGGGAAATGGCATGACAGGGACAGCGGTGGAACTGAGCTTCAAGGGGACCCACCAAGTGAAGACCCGAAGCTCAGGGCCTGGTCAGGTCTCGCTCTGGCCAGTGACTCCCACCACGGACACGTTATCTGTACAGGACAGTGATTTTCAGCCGCTGCTCCCCCAGCGTTTCCACCGCTCACGTCACCTGACTGTTCAGTCAGGGGCACTGACCTCCTTTCCCTGAGATTATCAAATTAAAAAATGACAACAGCCCACACAACAGTAGCCTCCAGTGGGAGCGAATCTAAATTATACCTATTTTTTGTCAGATCTGCAAAAAATATATTTTTGGCGTGTCTCAGAATTTTAGTAATCAGTTTATGTGTGTCGTGAGATGAAAAGGTTGAAAATTGCTGCTCTAGGAGTTTGAAAGTTGTGGGGCACTGACAGTAACCATAGCAACAACGGCAGATCTTAAAACACACCGGAGTAATGCAAATCGCACACCAGAGGCCCAGCAAAGAAAAGAAGTGGCTGTCTCCAGACAGATGTCCCCTCGGCCACTACTGTCCTGTACAAGGGGTATGCCTCTGGACAAAAGCACGACAGGTCTTGTGAAGGCTGGAAGAACAACCCACCAGCAGGCAACAAAGACACCGTCAGAAGACGAATCAGACATTACGTGGAAATCGTGAAAACAAAGAACAAAGAAACACCACATTTAGAAGAGAATGGATGAGGATCACCCCAAGTTCTGTGTCAGAGCCCTGATTTGCGAGCAGAGAGCTAAGTCACATGTTTAACGTGCTGTACCAGTAAACGCTATCAACCCCAAATTTTGTGCCCCTAAGAAGGTTTTCAGAAATGACTGAGAAATAAGTCTTTCTTAGAAAAAAAATGTTTTAAATTTTTTTTTTAAAGAGAATTAATTTCCAGGAACGAGAGACTGCGTCTGTAAGAAACATTCGAAGGGGCTCTCAGGCTGATGCGATGAGTCCTCCTGCAACTCGGATCTGCACCTGGGGATTCAGGGCACCGAGACGGAATGACTGAACGTGAAATTAAATGTATTAGTGTTCTTACTTTGAAATGCTCTTAAAGAGAACCCGCTCAAGCCAAAATGGCGCATCAGCATATGCGAAGGCAGAGGGCGTGAGGAAATAGTTCGGACGGTGTGAGGGAGACACTGAGCGCGGGTTATCGTAAAGCCCTGGCGGTAGGCTGGTCGGGTCCGGTTAATGCAAGATGGCCACGGCGACCCCGAGTGATCTACTGAAAAAGTAAGTCAACAGCAGATGTGTCAGTAGTAGCTTCGTCAAGGCGAGAGAATGGATTCAAAGCTAATGCTTACGTAAAATAAGAAAAGCCGGAAGAAAGAAGAAGAGCGAGTTCAACAATAATAAATGACAAAAACAGCCTAAGAAATTTGATTTGAATCCCAACAGATGAACAATCACATTATGTGAGATTGGCGTAAACACGCCAATGAAATAGTCAGATTGGGTAAAAAAAAAAAAAAAGACTTTATGCTGCCACCAAGACACCAAGTGTAAATATAAAGAGATAAGGTAAAGGAAAAGTGTGAGGCGAGATATAAATACACGCAGTAACCAGATGAATGCAAAACACATATCAACGTCTTGTTAGGACAGAGCGGGAACCGGCATGAGGAAAGCTGGGTCTCCAAGAAGACATGGTCACAGTAAACTAGTGTCTCCTAGAAACTGAGCTTCCAAGCACAGGAGGCGGAGATGGGACCTGAAGGGAGAAAGGGGACACCCCGGTAGTGTGGGGACCCCGTTCTTCTATCGGGAACTGACGAGGGTGGGGACGGGCGGGAGGCAGCAAAGCCCCAGCCAGGCTGCGTGATCCCCGTCTTCAGGGCCCTCAGCCCAGCCACACAGAAAACACCTGATCTCCGCAAGTTTGCAAGAAACATTCAAGGAGGCTGATGAGGCTGTGGGCCAGGAAACAAACCTCCCAATGTTTCAGAGAAAAAATAAAAAAAATTGTTCGAGACATGTCATCGAACCATAATGTAATTAAACTAAAAAAAAAAATCAATGATGTGAAGTATCTTAAACATCCCCAAATATTTGGAAAGTAAACACACAATTTCAAATAACTCATGGGAGGAAAAAGAATACCTGAACTGAATGCAAATTTAGGAATAAGCCAGGATGCAGCGTGAGCAGTGGCTACAGGGCCGAGAGCAGAAGCCCAGCGACCAAGGAGCCCGGGTGTCCCCAGGATAGAAGGGTAGTGGCACAGCAGCCCTGGGGACCCTGAATGGCTTAGTCTGCAGCCCACCAGCGTGGGAGAAGAAAGGAAGGTGGCGCCCCCTGGGCCTGTATCTGAAAACCGACGGAGTAGCCTGCGGGTCAGCAGGGGACATGCGTGAAGAAAGGCGGACGGGGCCCGAGGGGCCGGGGCCGCAGTCACTGCGAGGCCAAGAGGCGCTGACATCGGGCGGGGTGGTGTCCAGGACCCCAGGTCTCACGCGCTGCCTTGGTGAAGAAAGGCGGGGGCGCAGGCGGGGAGACAGATGCCCTCTCAGTTGCTGAGCATTCACGATGCGCACCTGCCGAAGACCAAGGGGAAGTCGCCCTCGGCGCCCGCAGGGCCGCCAGCGCTCTGCCACCCGCGCTTGAACTCAGCAGGTGAAGGTTGGAAGGCAAATAGGATATTTACATCATTTCGAACTATGTTTCCACGAGTTACTTAATTAATCAAGAGGGGAAACTGTCTCTTCATGTGTTCACCGCCCCGCACTTCAGGAGCGCTCGACGCGCCCCCCAGCGGCCTCTTGCCAGAAAGACACCGCCTCTTTTTACACCTGAGGAAAGCTCAGGCAAATCTCTGCTGTGGTACGACTCGCAAAATAATTTTCAAGACTCCTCAAAAATACTATAAAAACTGCCAAAGACACGGAACGCTTAGAACATTTTCTAGATTGAAGAGGAATAAAGA
>PVJD01009902.1:0-58344 GCA_004026545.1 Mormoops blainvillei
TGGCTTAGATTTTAAAATTCAACACCCTTCCCCCTTCCTCTCCCCTTCCCCTTTTTTCAAATACAGCCCCACCATAAATTTCAAAGGTCTGTTTTGAAACTCAAAAGCTAAGAATGGGCTCTTTGTTCTGGGATATCCTCCCCTGTCCCTTGCTTCCAGGGAGAGGGAACTGTACATGCCTTAGCTGCTTCTTGAAGAGGGGGGGGATTCAGGAGCAAAATCCACGTTAGTAACAATGTAAAATAGTGCCCTGCCGCGTGGTTAGAGCTGTTTATTCACATAGGCCTAGGGGCCCACGAGTGGATAATTTGAATTTTGTTCTCACTTGGGGATAGAATGTATCTGCGCATATTTGGTGGGGGGAGGTGGTGTGGGGGTGGGGAGGGTGGTTCCTTACAAGCTGAACTGAAGGTGGATTGTGCTCCAGGGAGAGATGACAGTGGGGAAGAAGGACTCTGGCCACTGTAAGCTCAGATACGGGGTCTTGGGTGGGATGTGACTGTTGGCCCTCTCACTGGGTGAGGCTGTAACTGGAACACCGTGACGGTGGCTCATGGTTGCCCTGCAGAAGGAGCATGCTCCGTGCATTAAGGCTGAGAGAGTTGTGATATCCGGAGCCCAAGCAATGGAGAAAGCTGAGTCCTTCCCCTGCCAGTAGCAGACAGGTGAGCAGCAGAGTCAGACATACAGGTGGCAACCGGTGGTGGTGCGCTGGCCGCTTGTGGGCAAGGATAGAGGCTGGCGGCAGGCAGGCAAGAGGCGGAGGTAAGCCATGTAGCCCAAGGGCGGGGATCCGGGTGATGGGTTAGTGAGAACTGCAGGAATGCTTGGCATAGGAAGACTCCATTCAAACCCCTGCATTAAGAGACCTGCTCAGCCTTAGCGTGGCTTCTAGCAGCCTAAGGCTGTTGCCTAGGGAACACCCAGCCCCTTTAGAGTTCTAATCTGCCAAAGCTCAGCGTTGTCAAAAGGATTTATTGTTTGTTCTGGCCAACACCTGACATAGGCCCCTGACTTCCTTCCCTCAGTGCATTTACTAGGAAAGGCCGACAATTCCTTCCTCCGTCCCTTTGAGATTTATGTGCATCTCCTACAACTCAGGAGGGTCTTTCCCAAGGACTCGAGAGCCCTTCCTTTGGAACATAACTGTTGAGAAGGAATCTCTTCCTTTGGAACATAACTGTTGAGAAGGAATCTCTTCCTCCCGACTCTTTCATTCTCCCTTTAAAATGCCCTTCGCAAATCGAAATGGAGCTCAGCAATTTCCTAACTATCAGTAGTTACTGGGTAAAATCTATTTTTGCTATTTTTACTCACGCCCAGCTTTGTTTATCTTTGACAGTTGCTAAGGAGTTGGCCATGACCGCGGAGAACTACTCTCGGCTGCTCCTGGATGGGGGGTAATGACAGTGAGCTGTGTGTCCAAGCCAGTGTGGTGATGCCTGCACCGGAGGGCCAGCCAATGGGACCGGTGCCTTGGGCAGCATTTGAAGGTACATTAGGGGCCACTACAGGGGCACGTGGGAGCTTTGGTCCAAGAGGAGCAGCGAGACGTGCAGTCTGGAGCAATCAATGTCAGGCAGAGAATGTGGGAGACGCATCCTGGAGAGACCAGGAGGGGGCTGGTTACCCCAGGACGAGGCAGCTGTTGACACACAGTAGCTGTTGAAAATGTTACCAGAAAGGGGACCAGGCCCTGAGCAGGCCTGCCTCAGGCCAGCCTGTAGTGCGTGGGCTCTCGACTTTGTGTAGGGAAGATTTCACAGCATGAGTCCAGATTATTTTATTTTATTTTATTTTATTTATTAAAAAAAAGACTATTTTTAGAGAGAGGGGAAGGGAGGGAGAAAGAGAGAGGGAGAGAAACGTCGATGCGCAAGAGATACATCGATTGGTTGCCTCTCGAACACCCCCAGCTGAGGACCTGGCCCGCAACCCAAGCGTGCGCCCTGACTGGGAATCGAAATCAGTAGGCTTTCGGTTCTTGGGATGGCGCCCGGTGCACTGAACCACATTCGCCAAGGTGAGTCCTGGTGATTTTCAGAGGATGTTTATTAAAGCTGGGGACAGTGAAGCAAGGAAGGGCTTGGGATAGTGGACGCAAGAGGCAAGGGACTAGATGGGGAAATGGGCCTGGGCTGGGCTGCTTTGGCTCACTAAAAAGTCAGAGAAAATGGGGCCTTGGGGACAGGTTCAAACCGCCTCTGGCAGGCGCCTTTATATTGAGGGGTCTTAAAAGCTGGGAGTTTAGCCCTGGCTGGTGTGGCTCAGTGGACTGAGTGCTGGCCTGTGAGCCAAAAGGTCACTGGTTCGATTACCAGTCAGGGCACTTCCCTGGATTGCGGGCCAGGTCCCCAGCTGGGGGTGTTCGAATGGCAACTAAACAATGTATCTCTTGCACATCAATGTTTCTCTCCCTCTCTTTCTCTCTCCCTGCCCCTCTAAAAATAAAAGCTGGGAGTATAGGGGAGGATCTCAGTGGAATGGTCATCAGTTTTATGCTGATGTGCGAAAATGAGACTTGTTCCCATAACTCCCTCTGTCCTTGGGCGTGGTTGGCAAATGGCACTGATTGGATTTCTGCTATCTCCTTGAGTAGGTCGATTTAAGTTATTTACCCTCTGGCTGGGGAGGAGAAATGTAAACCATTTACTCTTAAGCGTCCTTGGTTTAGGAAAGATAGGATTTACTAGATTTAACTAGTTTACTAGTTAAACTGCTTCTTTAACTATCTGTCTCAGTTTCCCTATTCCACTTTTCCTGGCTTCCTAGACTGTCTCAAAACCACCATCTACCTGCTGATGGACCCTCATTCGTGCATACAAACCACAGATGCAAACGCTCGTGTGTCCTTATGGCAATTCTTGGAGATTTCTGTTCACTCACAAGTCTCTTTGTTGGGAACCATTTCTGGAGGTCATGGTCGTTGACCTGTGAAATGAAAGGATTCTTTTTTATTTTTCCAGTGGGAGGGAAAAGTTTCTTTTGAGGAGAAAAAAATGCTGAAAAGAAAATTCTAGTAAATTGAAACTGATTTGGAAGTCTCCCCATGCACTCGATAAGCATAAGGGGGGTTTTTTAGGGTGAGATCAGACTTTTGGGACATTAAGGAAGCGCCATCGGCGGGGAGAGAGCTGGAAACGGGACCCAAAGCTGAGAATCCAGCCTGCCTGCCCTTTGGGGACCAAGAATAACAATTTCAAACCTGGATTTCAAACGATATTCAATTTTTACATGGGGACTCAGCGTTTGCTGTGTTATTTGCAGTCAATTATGCTTCCTCGCATATTTTTGTGTTAAGATGAATTGTTTGTTTCCGGCATTTTTTCCAAGATAAGTGAAGTGGGGTACCCCCAGAGTAAATGGTACTTAGCTGATACAAGGGTTTTGGTAAATGACTTTAGGCACTCTCTTCACCTATGTTCAAAAGTAAACTTTTCTATTTAGATTTAAAAACATATTTAGGGTTAAGGGAAAGAAGCAAGATACCAAAGAATAATACTGTATAATTCCATCCATCAGGTAGAAACTAACATATGCTTGTAAAAATCAGAACAGTGCCCTTCTCTGAAGCAACTTGAATGGCAAAGGTTCATGAAGGTTCGCCAAGAAAACTTCTGGGTTGATAACAATGTCCTACATCTTGTTTTAGGTATTGTTCTTGTTTTCTGTATTTGTCAAAACTTTGCCCTGCTCGGTGTGCTTAGTGGATTGAGCGCTGGCCTGCAAGCCGAAAGGTCACAGGTTCTATTCCTAGTCAGGGTATGTGCCGGGGTTGCAGACCAGGTCTCAGTTAGAGGCTTTTAAGAGGCATCTGATTGTTTCTTTTGCACATTGATGTTTCTCTCCCTCCCTTCCCCCTTCCTAAAAATAAGTAAATAACATCTTAAAAAAAAACAACCCACCTCATCAAACTGTACACTTAAACTTGTGCATTTTTCTGCATGAAAAAGATACTTCAACAATAATTTAGAACACAATTTTAAAAGACACAGTGAGCTTCCAAATTTTAGATAAGCTAGCTTGGCTTGATCTCTTCCTTAAAATCAACTCTGGTGGAACTATTGAAGCCAGGGGAAAATATACATTCCAGAACCAATGGAAAATAACCATGAGGCCTCCCTTCTCTTTGCCTGTCTGCCCCACCTATAGGCTGACGCTGCCTTGAACCCGAGTGTGGTAGGTAGGTCGCTGCAGCCGGCAGGGGTGGGGGGGCGGGGGGACCTTTGAGGACGGGAGAGGGGGAGTTCACAGTAGCCTGGGGTTACTGAGCATGGGGGTGCTCGCAGTCCTGAGGCTCATTCACTTCCCTCTCTTTAAATTCCTGTAAGGCTGACCTAAATTCGAGCTTCAACTTAAACTCTCCCCACTACTTACTCAGTCATTAGCAGATAGATACCTGATTTGATTCTCATAATTTAGACACACAAAGTTTTTCCCTTTCATCAGTTTCACTTTTCCTTTTTTCCTGCTTACTTTTGATTGCCTAAGCATAGATCTTTCTCTATAGTGCATGCTTTATTTTTTGTCTTTAGAACTGTTCCCACTGTGACAATTCCTCCCATATGCACATGTAACATCATTTCCCCCATTTTCTCACTATTTTCAAAATATTATTTCTATATTTGTTTCTTTTATAATTGCCTCTTACTGGTGCTTTTGAGATTCTCATTGGCTTTATGCTTATTGGTTATTAGGGGGCTGATAATGTATGAAAAATTACTTGGGTACAAGGGCGGCAACACAAAAGAGTAAGGGACCCTGTGTGCCGTTCACAATGGTGAGTCTAAAACAACCTCTTGCCATAGCCGATGCCATCTGTTGGCGGGGGGAAGAGTTGGCATTCTTTTTTCTGGAGTTTTAATTTCTGTGAATCTGTCGACATTGAAATTTAAGTGGAGAAGCTTCTCTATTCATTTTATATAATAAAATCTTTCTTATCAATGCATATAGATCTACTTCATTCTCTTTATAGCTGTGTAGTGCTCCACGGCGCGAGCGCACTGTCACTTAGTGCTCCCTGGTGCGCGGGCCCATCATCACTTATTTAGTCATTCTGCTATTGATGGACATTGAGCTCGTTCCTAGATTCCCTTTTCTTTTACTACAGACAGACCCATGAAATACACATCTCTAGGTTTAAATGTACATTTCTTTGATTTTCTATGAAGTTGAGCATCTTTTTATATGTTTATTGGTCATGTCAATAAGTAAACTTCTACTGCTTGATTTTTAAGTGCTACACAATATTGAAAGATATGGCTATATCATTGCTTATCCACATAAACTATAATGTTGAACACTGTGTTGTTTCTTTAGTGGTAAAAGCAAATGCTTTTTATATCTGCAGAACTGTCTTAAAGTGGGTAAGCTTGTCTAGTTGACTAGCTGTCTGAAAAATGCCTTGCAGTGAGTGAACTGGCCTTTATCATCAACGTAGTCAGGAGGTTTCAGATATTTATATTTTACTGTGGAGATAAAGAAGCATGATTTAAAAAAAAATGTTTGCCCAAATACTGAGAGCCAGTCAAACTTCCACACTCTCCTCTATTATTGTAAAAAAAAACACCTATCAAATTACAGTTGGATAAACATTATACCAGAAGCATTTTGATTACTTTTTTTGATTTATATTTATTTGTATACCTGTGTTTTAAATTAGGACCTGTTTTATTTGTCCATAGGAAGATTCAGGGCATCACAATTTGTCATAAAAGAGGAAACACAGGCATAAAACTAATAGGACAAACTTTTTAATATTTTAAGGATTTTTCATCATAGTGTCTGTTAAGGGCACATGCTTGTCCAGTTTATACAGCTGACTAGTATAAACATTAAAGATTTTTACATCAGCTTAAATTTGGTTTGTGATTGGTTTGTTCTGATGTGTTTATCTTGATTTATGAAGCTGCACCCCAGTTGATAGATTTAACCCATCCTCCTCTTTGACCAACCAGCAGGTAATGACAGACTATGTGATTTCTTACCATGCGTCCTCTGGAGGGCCCCTTCCTTCCCTACCTCCCTCCTTTTCTTCTTTATTTTTCTGCTGAGAGATAGACATATTTTGCAAAGTTCATAGCCTGTACTAATCCTAAGTGCTAGACAGATTTTTGGATATGAACACATCCATGTGGCCATAACCCAGATCAATATAGACGACGTTTCCAGCAACCCAGAGAGCTTCCTCGTGCCTCTTCCCAGGCTGTGCCACCCCGCTTTCGGCTACAATCGTGGTTACAATTCTGACTTCTCTTATCTTCAGCTTTGCCTGTTCTTGTACATAAGGTATGTATTGTGTGTGGCTCCTTTTGTTCCGTCTTCTGTTTTTGACATTCATCCATGCTGTCGAGTGTGCAAAGAGCTGCTTCGTAGTTGCTGTTCAGTATTATCCATCGCACGACTACCACAGATTCTTTATCTGTTCACGTGTTGATGGTTTGAATTGTTTCCAGTCATTGGCTCTCACCGGAAACATCCTTGTACGTGCCTTTTTGTGCAGTTATTTCTCTCGAACACTTAAAACTGGACTTGCTGAATGAGAAGGTACCTATATATTTAACTTTAGAAAAACCTGCTGAGCAGATTTCCAAAGAGGTTGTACCATTTTATACTCCCACCAGAAAGTGCTGAGCATTCCAGTTGCTCCCGGTCCTTGTGAACATCTGCCATTGTCAGTCTTTAATGTAGCCATTCAGACGGTGTATTGTGGCATTTCTTTGTGATTTTAGTTTGTACTTCAACTCAGGCTTTAACTTTTTTTTATCTAAAAGCCCTGATATTTTGTGCAGTGGAATATGCCAATTGTCTAAAATGGTTTCTGAGATAACTGGATAGCTTTCACCAATTTGCTGTTCCCAGCCTGGGCATCTGCGTCCTCCTGCCCTTGAGAATGTCTGTCACGTGCGTGCGTGCGTGTGTTCGCACCTGGTAAGTCTTCGTTTCAGAGAAGAAGTTTTCCCTAGAATGCAGTTGGTCTTTGTAATCATGCCAGGTGACTCCACCTGTGATAAGCCCCTCAACAAGGTATCTTTTCAGTTTCAGGAAAGATCTTTGTGAGTCCATGTCCCAGAGTGAGTTCGGAGCCTGTTTACATAGGCTTGGGAAGGGAAAGGTGAGAAATTGGAGCAGTTCTGTCCCTTAAATGTAAATCTGGGTAAGAAAGGCCTGAAGGAATGAATTTTGCTGGCCCTAGACAGGTATTGGCAGTACAGTAGGAGCCTCGAGGGCACACTGAATGGGGCCATTGTTAGATTAGGGGTAAATCTCCCAGCTCAGCCATCCCCTTTTCAATGACGCCCACCCCAATTACCCTATTTAAAATGTAACACTCCCAGTCCTTTTTACCTGGCTCTTTTCCCCCCATTACCCTTATCATTTTTGAATATAATTTATCTATTTATTATTGTGCCACTTACAAGTTATTACCAGGCCTCTGCAAACTACATTTCTGCTTTACCGGTTGGTCCCCGCATTGGACTCAGCAGATACATAATGCTGGAGGAGGCGGCAAGGGTGGAGGCGGAAGAACGAACTTGCTCCTTCCAATTTGCTTCCTGTTCCCATCAGTATCTCCCCAGCAACAGATCTTACTCCAGCAGTGGCAGGTCCTTCCTGCAGCAGCAGCTGACACTTCTAACAGTAGAAGCATGCGCATGCCATCACCCTCAGAAACACCAGCACCAACCAAGCCGCGCCTCCTTCTCAGAGGTCTGAATTTCACCTCTGCAGGGCTGTCTCTGAGATTCTCAATTTCAACTCCTCCCGACGTTCCCCCTGCCCTGGTGTGCTTAGCTTCCTGCATTTGCTACCTCTGTGAGGGGCTTAATATTGTCTTTTTGCCCTTTAGTTACCGAGTGAACAACTTGATACCTAGTTAACAATTCTTTATATTAAATGCTCTCTGTTCATATCTCTGATGTGGTTTCTGTCTCCTGAAACATTTCTTTCTTTCTTTTTTTAAAATATTTTATTTATTTACTTATTTTTTAGAGAGAGGGGAAGAACATCGATGTGCAGGAGCAATATCAATCACCGCCTCTTACTGGCCCCCAAATGGGGACCTGGCCTGCAACCCAGGCATGTGCCCTGACTGGGATTTGAACCGGGGACCTTTCGATTCGCAGGCTGGCACTTAGCCCACTGAGCCACACCAACCAGGGCTGAAACACTGCTGTACAGTGTTTATTATCTGCCCCTCAACCCCCTGCCTCCAGCTTCATAATGACAGGGATTTTGTCTTTTTGTTCACTGAGCTATTCCAAGCAGCTAATATGGTGCCTGGAGCTTTGTAAGAGCTCAGTAAATATATATGGGTTGAATAAATGTGTGTATGGACACATGGATGGCTGCTGGTTTACTATTTCATTTGAATGATTTCTTTCAGCTTTCTATTTAGGGTTTTGTTAGCTCTGAGCCAAGGTTAACTGTAAAACGAGATTTAAATAAATAAGAATGACCTTTTTTTTTTTTTTTTGAGATAGAGGTAGTTTCCAGAACCGGGGCGTTTTGATTTAGGTTCATCTAGTGAAGTTTTGGGGAGCCTCTTGGATTGGGAGATAGAAGAGCAGGCAGGACAAGGCTGCCAATGACAGGGACAGTGTAATATTACTCTGGTCAGTGGTCCAGTCGGGAAGTCAATGTATCTAACAATATATGTTTGGGACAGATTCATTGTGGGCCAATCAACAGCCCCTAACTCTTTTGTTTTTCGTTTTTTGTTTTTTTTGAAATGAGTGTTGTACAGTCAGAGCAAGCTCACTGAAGCCTCTGAGTTCTTCATGAGTTCTGAAGACAGGAATAGAGAACAATCTCTCCAATAAAATGCAACAAGACCACACGAAGTCACAGTGTCAGTTGGTCCAAACAACGGAATTACTGCACTGGCCTTCCACTTGATCAGAGGACAAGTGAGTAATTAGGATCCAAAGATATCTTGAAGAGACACTCGGAAAGCCAGTGTTTATTAAATTTTTTTTTTTTTTGCTAGTTTTTTAGTTCATCAAACACCACTTAGATAGAGTCTAAGTTTTTGGTTTGGGTCCCTGAAAATTCTTTTAAAGATTTTATTGTCTATTTTTACAGAGGTTTAAACACTGTCACAAGCCTCAGGCAGTTTACGCTGAAAATATATTCCTTTTCAGCAGCACAGGTCATGGAGTTGCTTCTTTCGGTTTTGGCTCCTTGGGAAGAAATGGGATGACTGAGTACATTTTGGTCACTTTTATTTTTTTTTGGTGGAGTTTCAGCCGACGTGATGTTACACAGAGAGCGGCTGTTGCACTCTGTTTTATTGCTGGCGTTATCATGCCCACTAAACTCTTCGAGAGTCTGGGTCTTTGCGTGGGGCGTGCGTCTCTCCACGGACCGACTTGTGTAGTCACACACGGGCCTGTACTTCACAGGCGTTGCTGGGCCCAGGAGAAGAAGGTAAGGTCTTTTCCAGCATAAATCTAAAGTTTTCCTTTTTTGGCCTTGAAAGTCAATCTACAAGCTGAGGTGTATACTATAGGTAGAAACAGGGAAGGATATGTGGAATTGTTTTGTGCTGCTGTGGATAATAAGATTTCACAAAACCCGTAAGAGCTTGGCAGAAAGTTATAGCTTTCTGTGTGCTTTTGAAGGCCTTTTGTTTGCTTGCCTTCCTTCCTTCCTTCCTTCCTTCCTTCCTTCCTTCCTTCCTTCCTTCCTTCCTCCCTCCCTCCCTTCCCCCTCCCCTCCCCCCTTCTTTTGTCTGTCGAAGTCACTATTATTTTGGAATTCTTATTCCAAGTCAAACTCAACCCTGATAGTTCTCATGGTGTCTTTTGGTAATAACTTCCTCTTTTCGTCCCTTTCCAGTGGTCCTTGAACTTTCATTTTTACAGACTTTCCCTCCATTAAAGCCTGGGGGAGCTGTGGGGTGGGGGGAATGGCCATCCTTGGTGGCGGAGGAGGCTGTGCAGGAGGGCGGGGAGGAGCACGGGCTTGCTAAGGGCCCTTCAGCTGATTTCTGTTCTTACTGATAAGTCAGACAGAGAAAGAAATGCCATGTGATCTAAAGAACAAAATAAATGTACAAAATAGAAACCGACTCATTGACATAAGAACAGACTGACAGTTTGTCAGCGGGAGGGGGTTGGGGGGCTGGGTGAAAAAGGTGAAGGGATTAAGAAGTACAGATTGGTAGTCACAGAATAGTCACGGGGATGTAGATTACAGCATAGGGAATACGGTCAATAATATCAAAATAATTATGTATGGGGTCAGGTGGGTACTTGAAACATTGGGAGAACCACTCTGTAAAGTACATGATTTTCTAACCACTACACTGCACATCTGAAACTAATACAGAATAATATAGAATATAAACTATAACTGAAAAAAAAATCAAAACCTATTTGTATGTGCCTGGTGCAGCGCTAATCTGAGAGAAGGTATTGCCATGTCTTTCTCTCCCTCCCTCCCTCCCTTCTTTCCTGCCTCCCTTCCATAGTGGGGTAAATCACAATGATTTTTTATGTGTCTTCTTCTGATGAGACAGTATGGGCTCAGATTAGTTAACCTGTTGGAGTCTCTGCAATGGTTATGACACAAAGAGGAATAATTTAGGCCACTTAATATTTTCGGTGGCACGTATTTTAGCTAAACTCTTCTTTCAGAAAAAAAAAATTAATTGCTTCTGAACTCTGGGGATCACAGAGACAATATAAACTATGTTGAATCAGGAAGAATTCTGAGACGTTTAAAAACAACCTTCCAAGTGCAATGAGCACCTCTGTTGCTTGAAATGCGCAGGGCTGGTCTCCGGTGGAGATTAATATCGCGAACGAGTTTCTTAGCAACAGTGGCAGAAGGAGTATTTGTACATAACAGGGTTTTAGTTCTTCCAGGAAAAGAAACTCCACCTTATTTAATTATGAAAGAACATTGACGGGAATCAGCCTTAGGAAACTGAATAAACGGTCATTTGGAGGTGCAGGAAGGGACCCAGACGCACGTGCCTCAGCACTCACCGTCTTCAGGGCCTTACCTTACAATGATGTGGGTTTGGCAGTTAGAGTGAAAGATCAGTCCGGGCTAGTCTAAGATGAAAATGGCAGTCTCTCATCCAATCGAGTTCCCCTTCCCCTGGGCTCAGAATCCTGCCAGGCGGGGACAATGCCTTGTAGGCATCTTCTGTTTCTGTTTCTTCCACTCCCCGTCCCAGCTCCTCCCCTCCCCACACCAGCTGCTGTTTGGGATCTCCTCAGGGCTGGAGCAGGGGGAGAGAAAGTTCTTCCTTGTGCTTTCTCTGGCATTAGTGCCTGGGGTGTGGTAGAAGTCCAAGGATGACTTGTGAGCTGATTTTGTGGTTTTTTTGGTGATCCTCTCCCTGGCGATCGCCGCCTGCAGTTCCAGGGAGTGGAGGACGCAGGACGCCTCCTCTGGCTGGCCACTCGCAGGACACCGCCTCTGGCTGGCCACTCCGCCTCGGCTTCTGTGTCCGGTGGTCTGAGAGCCAGCCTCTTTGCCTGGATGTCACCTGGCTTCTGGCAGGAAACTCCCTCGAATTTCTTTTTGGATATCTCTCTCCTGACAGTCCCCTTGGGGGCTGCCTACTGAGAGCATGCACTTTTGCCATGCTGTAGGTTAAACTTCTCTCCCTGCAGACAGATATTTTACCAGTTTTTAAAGTGTGCAGTTCAGTGGCATTGTATATTTACAATGTTGTGTAGCCATCACCACTATCTGTTTCCAGAAGTTTTCATCATTCCCAATAGAAACTCGGCACCCATTAAACGGCAACTCCCCATCCTCTCCTCCACCCAGTCCTTGGCAACCTCTATCCCACTTTTTATCTCCATCAATTTGCCTATTGTAGGTTCCTCTTATAAGTGGAATCATATGATATTTGTCCTTTTGTGCCTAGCTTTCAAGTCTTCTCTATGCTATAGCATGTGTCAGAATTTTATTCCTTTTAAAGAATAAATAATATTCCATTGTATGTATATACTACATTTTGCTTATCCGTTTGTCTGTTGACAAACGCTTGTGTTGTTTTTACCTTTGGCTGTTGTGAGTAACGCTACTGTGAAATGTACAAGTTTTTACTCGAGTCCTTGTTTTCTCCTGTTTGGGGAATATACCTGATGATATTATTGTTCATTTGCTCACTTCTTTGTTATCTCCCTTCCCCCAGAATACAGGCCCCAATGCCTAGAATAGTGCCTGCCCAATTCACTATAGAAGCTCAATACATATTTTTGAAATGAATGAATTTCTCAGGTAAACTGAACAGGGAATTATAAAAGTAACCTATTTCATGGAGCTAGTAAGAGGGTTACAGGAAACCCCCATGTCCCACCATAAGGCCCTCGCACCTGGCCACAGTCGCCTTACATTAGCTCTAAAGGGACACATCACCCAACCCAAGTTTCTGAAGTTGATACCGGCTTTTTTGGCTTCTATTTGACTCTCTGCTGCCAGAAAAGATTTTTTTTTTTGACATTCTCTCATTTGCCCAATGCCATGAGGGCACCAAATATCAAGATGATCAAGACCTTGCACCTGTCCTCGGAAAATGGCATAATCTAATAAGATTCAGAACATTGTCTTAAAAGCAGAAACTAGAGGAACCACTCACAGAGTAAATTCACTTGCGTGTGTGTGTGTTTTTAAGCTTTTACTTATTTATTTCTTAGAAAGAGGGGAAGGGATGGAGAAAGAGAGAGAGAGAAACATTGATGTGTGAGAGATACATCAATTGGTTGCCTCTTGTACACCCCACACTGGGGACCTGGCCTGCAACCCAGGCACGTGCCCTGACTGGGAATCGAACCGGCAACCTTTCAGTTTGCAGACTGGTACTCAATCCACTGAGCCACACCAGCCAGGGCATGTTTTAATTTTAGTCAAATTAGTTTCATAATTGGCAATGTGACTTGGGAGGTCTATTCAAAATGGGCGAAAATAGACCCAGAACAAAAAGTCACCCACTCATTTACATTCTCTTGCATTTTTGGTGATTCAAGTAGTATCAGAAGTTCTGGGCTAGAGGCTGACTCCCACCCTCAGCTTTTCACTTCACCTGTTGCATATCGGGTGGTAAGAAGTTGCTTTAACTTTTGCCAAACTACACTCTCATTTTGCACTCCTTAGAATTGTGATGTGTGTATCTTTTGGGGGAAGTTCTGGGGGGAAAATGGAGAGATGAAGGAAAAGGAAGTCTGTTAATGACAGACTTTAAACAAATATCAAACCACCAGCAAGTTATTAAGCCTGACCATGCTTGCTACCGTGCGGTGAGAGGGCAGTTGGGGGTCAGAGGGGCCATGGTTTACTTTTGTTCTGTCCTCAAGGAGTTTATAATCAATGAGGAGCTGGTAGCCCTCCCAACTGGGAAATACCCCCACAAGACAAAGGTATAAGAAAGTGCCAAGAGCTGAGGGAGTTGCTGGTGTAAACTTGGACTGTCAGGGTGGAGGTGCTCATTGAAATGATATAATTTAGTCCCTTATTTTAGAGAGGTGGAACTGAGGGTCAGAGAGGGTAGGTGGTTTGCTCGAGGCCACACAGCTACATAATGTCAAAGCCAGGACTTGAACTCTGGTCCTCTGACTTCTCCACCAGTGTTTTTTTCTGTTGAACCACAGATGTCTCTGTTAATTGAACAGTCTAGCTTGGTTTTGTCCAATAGAAATGAAACTTGAGCCATATGCAGAATTTTAAATTTTGCAAGAGCCAAATTAAAAAAACAGAAACAGGTAACATGAATTTTAATAACATTTTCTTTACCCCAGTATATCTGAAATATTATCATTTTGTTATATAATCAACATAACTGTAATTAATGAGCTATTTTACGTTCTTCTCATGGCACTAAATCTTAGCAATTGGTCTATATTTAATGTTTCAGCACATCTCAGTTGGGACCAGCCGCATTCCAAGTGCTAATCGCTGTGTGTGGCTAGTGGCTGGTGTATTGGCCAGGGTCAGCTAGCTATTTGAATTTGATGATTAATGTGTCAAATTTCCAGGGGAAATATTGAAGAATGTGAAAGGTGTTATATAGGCATCGTGGCATGTGGTCAAAAGAGCTGGCAATCTGGGGTTTGGATCTTGGTTCAACTGTTTACTAGCTGCATAGACTCTGGCAAATTACTTAAGCTCCTTGATCTTCCTTTCCCTAATTACTGTACATCTACTGAAAGTCAATTGTAAAGATCGGTTGAGCTACACATATTAAATGTATATTTATATATGTATATATGGAAATGATTTGCTAGCATAGCATCTAGTACTCGTAGTTCCCCAGAATACAAACAATTTGGGAATATTGTCATGTGGGGAGCACCAGATGGATAATGGGGCAACTTTATTAAGTATCTTCAGTATCCCTTGAAATCAGTACAAAGCCAAGTAGGGAGCAACTGAAGGTGTCACAGGATGTTAAGGCTGGGGCAACCAGCAAGTCAGGAGGAGCAGGTCTCTCTGAGCTGTGAGCGCCAGTCCAGTGCCCATCCGTTCATCTGCTGGGTCCCATCCCAGCTGATGGCAGGGAGTAACTATTGCCAGGAAGATCTGAGCACTTTTGGTGGGCAGGCTGCACCCCTTTGTAATCTGCCGTGTTAACACATTCACTTCAGTCTCTGATTCAGGATCACACAGGGAAGGGCTCTGCTGGAAGCTGAATGGCCTCAAAGCCCACCTCCACGCGATCCTTCGGTAACGGAGAGAGTCAGGATCTCCTAGGTCAGTGGGCACATTATTGCCACTACTTGGCAGCTGAAAACGCTGAGTTCTGGAGCGGCTGAGTGATTAGGTCAAGATAATGAGCTGAGGTTTGAACCCATGAAGCATGATTCTGAGGCTGCTTTACGCACCAGAGACTTTGTTGTTAGAGGAATACTAAATAAACTAAATGCTATTATTGCCTCCGTCTCCTCAGAGAGCAATCTGGAATCTACTGCTCTAAATGGTTCTGTTTTTCAGTAGCAGTGGTCACCCTGTACCTCTAAAGATAGGTTTGAGTGGCTATTTACATTGTGTTGATTTTAGACATTTCTATTGACTTGTTGTGGGTTACAAAACCTTCATTTCCTCTCTTTCTGTTCTCATTTTGATATATTATATGCATTTGAGCTTCAGTGCATCTTTCCTTCCTGAACAACTTCCTACAGTTATCTTTTGACCTTCAAAAAGCCAGAGTTTACATATTATCATTATGTAAGCAGAGCCAAGCAATGAGCTAGGATGGCATTTCCTTTTCTCCTAATTCAATACCACGCAAAGAGAATGTCCCCAGAGTCCATTTCAAATGGGTTCTTCTTTCATACACACCAACAATTGTTTAAAATCATGACATTTTATTTTTAGATTATGCCTATCCCATCTATTGCCCACACATCCCCCACCCCACCTCCCGCCTTCCCGCTGGCATTTCTGAGCCTCTATTTTCTTTTTCGGAGTAGCTAATAAAAATTGCTAATCTTTTTTTGAGCAATTACCATGTACTGGGCACATTACTAAGTACTTCACACATAATAATTAGGTTAATCCTCATGGCTACCCAAAATGGGGGCACAATAGTATCCCCATTTTACCGCTGAGGAAATTGAACCACAGAGAAGCTAAGTGGTGGCGCTGGGATTTACTCTGGATGGCCTGGCTCCTGCATCTGCGCAGTTGCTCACTACGCTCTGCTCGGGAAGGGACACGTGCGGTTATTACCGCCTTCTGCATCCACACCTAGCTCCGTAGTCGTTCTATGTATTGCTTCCTTGTTCTAATTTAGATCCATTTCTTTATACTTGGACCATGTCTTTTTCGTCCAAACGTTAAAGTTTATTTTTAATGGACATCTTTGGGCATCCATTAATCTGCCTTCCGTATCTGGGAAAGAGGCCCATGAAGGTCTGGAATTGAGTTTGTGTCATTTGGTCAGGAGAATTCTGGGTTCTGGGCACCACGGGCATGGTTAAGGGGGGGTGTCATAGGCTCCGTGTAGCAATGCTCTCTTGGCTCCCAGGGCTCCTTTGTCCAGGGAGAGGAGTGCACCGGCAGAGGGTCAGAGTGCCCACTAAAGCATGGGGCCCAGAGGAGACCCTCTTGCCTGCATCTACCACCAATACTGTTTCTCCAAGTGGTTTTTAACAGCCTTTGAAAATAAACTCATCCTCACAGCTCAGTGACTTGCTACCGCTGAGTGACTCAAAAAGAATGTACCTTGAGTTCTGACTGTCTAATTGTGGGTGGCCACTTAAGAGTGAAGCAGGCTGGACAGTCTCTGGGGTGCCAAGGCAAAGGGTGCCCGACCCTATACGAAATCTGTCATAAGTAAGAAGGTGGATGCCAGAAAATCTCAGGCTATTTCCCAGAAGGAGGGGCTGTTCTGAGTGGTCACGTGGACTTCTTCCCTGGAAGGGGCTGCTGAAGGTTGGAGCCAGGAGAGTAAGTCACAATGAGGGGTCCACTTCTGGTACAGCCAAGTCAGTTTCACCTAGACTGATCCTCCTGAGACAACAGCTATTACCTTCTGGGGGAAAAAATATTTACCTAACGCACTGGAGAGTAAACCCAAGCAGGCGGGTTCTGGAGGGAGTCAGCACTTGGGAGGAGGAAACGGCACAGGATGAGTTTCTCATTTTTTAATGGCCTTCAGCACACTGTGGTCAGTGCCATCTGAGGGTATCTAACACTTCAGTAGGACGCCTGCAGCAGTTATGGCCCCAAAACCCGGAACTGAGGGCAACCACAGTCACTGGGAAGTGAGGGGGACAGCCTGGAAAGGTGTGGCAGGGAGAAAAGGGGCCGTAAGTTCTTCATAAACTCTCTCCAAACCTCTGGCTGACCTCTAAATCACACGCATATAGGACAGGCTACGGGCAGGTCCACTAAAAATAGAAGAAGTAAATTGTTATGTGAGCTATTTCCCAAAAGACAAAGTTTGTGTTTTGAGTCCAAACAAATTAATTACCTAACACGAAACCAAAACAACCAAAAAACAGCAACAGCCCCCAAATCAGCACTCTTTAGGGGAATAGAACAGAATCCAGAGTCTCCATGACATAATATTCAAAGTGCAACCCCAACTTATCTGACATACAAAGAAAAGGAAATGTGATCCATTTTCAAGAGGAAAGATAATCAATAGACAGGGTTTGAGATGACCAGGTAATGATTTTAAAGCAACTGTTATTGTTATGCTCTTTGCTATAAAGGGCCGTATGTTTATAAAAAAGGAAAAGGAAATCTTGACAGAGAAATAGGAATTAAAAAAAGGAACCAAATAGAAATTCCAAAACTATAAAATATAATATCTGAAATTTAAAAAGTCACTGAATAGGCTTAAATCAAAGGATTATGAAATGCGGGTGCCAGGTACTATTAATAAGTGATACAAAAGCAGAATAAATGGAGACTTGGAACTAGGAACACAGAAAATTAGCGGAGGCCAGTTTGGCAGAGATGGGGCAGATGTCTGTGGTAACTTACAAAATTTTCAAAAGTTCTTGTTTCCCTTTTCTGTTTAAAATGTGAGGCAAGCTTATTACAGAGATTTTGAAAATATGGGTAAGAGGAGAAAATAAACATGAGTTGAAATCCCACCATCCAGAGAATTCACTAACATTTTGATGTTTATTCTTCTAGTCTTCTAAAATATAAAGTTTTCCTTTTAATAAAATAAAATCACACTCTGTATACTGTTTGAAATCTGCCTTTTGATTTTTTTAAAAAAGATTTTATTTATTTCTTTTTAGAGAGGGGGGAAGGGAGGGAACAAAGGGAGGGAGAGGAACATCAATGTGTGGTTGCCTCTCACATGCCCCCAACTGGCGACCTGGCCCACAGCCCAGGCATGTGCCCTGGCTGGGATCAAACCAGCGACCTCTTGGTTCACAGGCTGGTACTCAGTCCACTGAGCCACACCAGCCAGGGATGCCTTCTGATTTTCAAAATGTATTCTGAACATTCTGAACATCTTTCCATGGATCATGATTTTTTTTACAACATCATTTTTGAAAATGGTATGCTAGGCAGGATACTGGATTGTAATTGTATATTATGCATATCACCCTTAGAGTTTCCATATAGATCACACATATTTTTCTCACTTGGTTTTTACTTTCTAAGTTTTAATGGTGAGCCTGTCCTTTCATCAGTTGACTGTGGTCCAATAAAACCACCCATGTCTCTGGGTAGTCACCTGATAAATGGCATTTATTCTGTGGGCAGGGCCCATGTCCGCGTTGGCCGTCACTACATTGCCAGTGCCTAGAGAGAAACAGCAACTCAATAAACATGTGCTGGCTGATTGACTAACTTCTAACCTGAGGGGAAGACCCAGGTACTGTCGCTGGTTGCTGGTTTCCATTCTTGCTGTGTAGCGCATCTGTTTTCAACCTATTAATTCATGCCCTTTGACCTAGTAACTTCTCTTCTAGAATCTATCCTAGAGAATTCTTCACAGATGCAAGCAAATACTTTTTATATGTATACAAGGATGTCCATCCCAGTTTTATTTATAATAGTGAAAAATTGGAAACTATTTCTAGTCACATGGAAATGATACATAACTATACAATAGAGAAACACTGGAAGGGGGTTTTGGAATGCTTTTTGGTTATATGAGAAAATCCTCATGGTTTAAGGCATATGAAAAACCCAGAATGTAAAATTGTGTGAAAGATTTCTCAACTCTGTTAAGCCCAGCATGGAGAACACCAAAAAAAAAAAAAAAAGAAAAAAAAATCTTAACAAGTGGTACATGAGTTGGGAATGTTTTTAGCTGCAATGAACCAAAAACCCTATTTATGGTGCCATAGCCCAGAGGGGTTTATTTTTCTCTCACAAGTAGCCCAGAGGCCTGAGCACCTGGGACCAGCTCTTGGTGATGTCAGGTTGGGTATCCCTGCCATTCTCTTTCCTTTATGGTCACACTATCGCTGCCCCAGCTCCAAGCATCATGCCTACAGTGTCTGCTCCTTTTATTGGGAACATCAAGACCCTGCCAAGGTGCCCCAGCAAATTTCTGCTTAGTTGCCTTTGTCCAGAACCGTGTCCTACAGCTGTCGCCAGCTACAAGGGCCCTGGGAAAGTGGATACCTCGCTTTGCAGTCTATGGAGTGGAGGTGGCAATGGGGAAAGGATGAGGCTGCCTGTTAGGTTAGTTAATAAACTGTGTCTTCCACCTGTGCTTCTACCTGGTTGGTGGGCTTATGGATATTTTTGCTTCTCTTCCTTGTTCATTTCTGCCTTGTCTAATCTTTCTACCAGAGGCATTTATAATTTCTGTAATTGAAAAAAATACAACAGATCACTACTTTAAAATTCCCTAGTGAGGTTGTGGGCTCCTGTCTCTGGAAGCATCTATCATGTCATCACTCCAAAATGTACAGAAGAAACTGTTTAATTTTGTTGCAGCTGGATTGACCAGCCTATCTTCTCCCGTAGACTGCAGCCCCCAAGGCTCCCCTCCCATGCCATTTGTTTCACCCCTATCAGGCACTGTGCTAGTTACTTGGCAAGCATCCCTGCATCTAATTCTTTTTTTTTTTTTAAGATTTTATTTATTTTATTTTCAGACAGAGGGAAAGGGAGGGAGAAAGAGAGGGAGAGAAACATCAATGTGTGGTTGCCTTTTGCATGCCCCCAACTGGGGACCTGGCCTGCAACCCAGGCATGTGCCCTGACTGGGGGAACCGAACTGGTGTCCTTTTGGTTCACAGGCTGGCACTCAATCCACTGAAGCACACCAGCCAGGGCTGCATCTAATTCTTATAGCAGCCTTTCTTTTTTAAGCGAGATGCAAAAAGCTGAAAGAACAACTCACACATCACGTAGAGTGAAGCTAGACCTTAGATTATAGCTTCCAGCTTTAATTTTTCATGTTCCTGCCACATCACAGGCTCAGTAAAGATTGTGTTCAAAGACTGCGGAGTCGATGAATCATTTGGTTGGGTAAAAACTACAGACTTTACTTGATACTTATTTCTTGCAGGGCATCTACATTACCATTAATTTTCATCAGTGAGGTTAAAAAATGACAGGCTGTATAAACTGCCTGCGAGAGAGGAGCTCTGTGCTCACTTGCCTGTATCTAATGTCCTTGACTAATTGCTGGGTATGTAACTAATATGACTCCAGATGAAAAGAGGGCCGAGGACTGATTTCCCACGGAACCTTTAAAATTTTTTATTATAAATAAATCCAAACATATATAAAAGTAGAGAGAATGATAGTATGAACCCCCTCCCTGTATTTATCACCCAGCTTCAAGAGAGTCATCCATATTTTGCTAACTTTTTCAGTTATCTCCCAATTTTTTTTTTCAAACTGGAGTATTTTAAAGCAAACACAAAGACTCATTTCACCATGAACTTTTCCATCACTGGAATGAAAGGACTTTTGTGTGGCCCTGTGTTTCTCTTTCTTTAGATCTGCTAGCACAGGAAGCGATGATATAAAAGTCAGTCGCAGAGATTTCTGGGAGGCCCGGGAGAGGAGAGGCGCATTCCTCGCAGGCTGTGCAATTTGTTTTGCTCTCAACCCGGGGCACTTCTTGGCTGAAACTCCTCCAAGAATCAGGATTTACACTTTTCTCAAATGCTGAAAATAAGAAATCTGGCTTCCTATAATTAGAGACATCTGGGGAGCGTTGCTTCTGAAACCGTTTTTTGGCATGAACGTGTCACCCAAGTTGCTTGAAGCGATTTGGAAATTTTAAGGTATTGAGAGCATCTGACTAGAGCGGCGGCCGCTGAGGCTGACTGGGTAGATGTTAATTGTCACACAGGCCTGTCGTTTTCCATCGGGGTTCCTGCTTCCTATGTTTTTCCTCTTTATTACTCTCAGTGCTTTTAGGCCAAGGATGGCAGGTATTTGAAAGGGACTGCTATTTGAAAGGTGGCAGAACAGGTGTCGGGGAGGAGTGTCTGGTGGCGTGAGGAGGGGTATCTGCTGGCCGCCCACCCTTCCTTTAGCTTCCCTGGCTGCCTGGAGTCCCGTGTGCCGAGAGATCCATGGGGGTCCCTGGAGAACGCTGGGTTCGTGTGTTCGCTGCTGGGCCCCAGCAGGTAAGGGAGACAAAGTTCCTGACTTTGAGTCTTATGCAGGGTACCGGGACCAGGCTAGACCAACTGAGGTGTTCCCCAGGATATGCCCGTAAAAGAATAATACAAGGAAGTTGGGAATTATAGCTAGAGGGGAACAAGAGGGATCCAGCAAGCAGGATGCTGGGAGCGGTTTAGGCCATGAGCAGGCGTGGAGGCCACTGGAAACAGATTGGAAGAGGAGCATAAGGTGAAGGGTAGTGGTTCAGGCTGTAGAGCGTGAATGAGGAGAAGCTGGGGAGCCTGGCTTCATTGGATGGTGGCGTGCCACTGCCACCTACCCTGGGCTCAGGAGATACAGAATAGATGAGATGGAAAAGACCCCATGGGGAGGGAGGTGGCTGATTCATAACTCTGAACTTGTTTTTTGGTTCACGACATTTCCGGCAATAAATGTGTGGGTTTTTCCACACCAACAACCAGCTCTCCAAATGCCCAGATGTCAACTGGGGGTCCTACAATGTAATTCAGCTCTGACGCTAACTACCCAGAGTCAGTGTCAGATTCCACAGGTTTACGGGTTCAGCCCCACAAGACTACCCTCACTCCAGGCACCAGTCAAAAGTCCCAGGCTGCCACACTTGTGTATTTGTGCATACTAACCAGCTATAAGTCGAGGGGTCCCATGACCTTTCCTCAGGCTCGATAATGTGCTAGAACAGCTCGCAAAACTCAGGGAAACATTTTAGTTCCATTTACTGGTTTATTATAAAGAATACAAATGAACAACCAAGTGAAGAGGTGCAGGGAATATGGTGGGGAGTTACTATGCCCTCTCTGGGGGCACCACCTTCTGAGCGCCTCGATGTGTCCACAAACCTGGAAACCCTACAGATCCCATCATTCAGGGATTTTTATGGAGGTTTTGTTACTTCGGTATGATTGATCGAATCATTGATCATTGGTGATGCAGTCGATCTCCAGCCCTTCTCCCCTCTCTGGAGGCTGGGGGATAAGGCTGCAAGTTCCAAGACTATGATCATGCCTTGGCCTCTCTGCAGACTGGATCCCGTCCTACCAAGTGCCAGTCAGAAGCCATCTCATTAGCATACAAAAGACACGTCACCATGGAGCTTCCAGGGGTTAGGAGCTGAGTGTCAGGAACCAGGGGCAAAAGACTAAACATTTATTTTTTATTATATCACACTATCCTTCAGCAAGGTTCATCCTACTTTCTCCTACCTGAGCATGCTGAGGTTTCAGTGGGATAAGTGGGAAGAACCGAGAGAGAGAACAATGAAATGGGGACCTCCATGCCCATTGCCTTGCCCTTGGGACCTGCCGTGTCCACAGTCTTCCTGGGTGGGACCCTAATGGAGAAGCCAGGTGAGCCTGTGCTCTGTCAGATGGAAGCAGCGAAGAGAGAGCAGAGCAGACAAGGGCGATGGGGACGTGGGTCTTCAGGAAGCCTTCTCGAGCGTGCCGCTCTGGGGGCTCTATCCAGGGGGACTCGACAAAGAGAAGCCGTCCACAGACAGCACAACAGCTCAGCTCCCAGACTGGTTTGTCACCAAATAAGAGTCCACAGCAACTTCAGCCCCATGATGCACTGCTTCTGAGCTGCTTCTTAGCATGCAAAGTCCACTTCCCACCAACAGGGGGTGCACACACCCTGTTCCAGCAGAGGGCCAACCGCGGGATAAATGGATAAATACTGCTGAGAGAACTCATGACAAATTGCCGTGTTCCGCGGTCCCCCACCCAATCCCCCTCCTACCATGTAGAAAATTTTACCCTTTTGGACAGTGGAGCCAAGAAGCCACTTCCATTTACACATCTGTTCACTAATTTGCTTATTCGTTACTTTGGCGATCCTGACATGTTTACTGAGAATGTATGATTGCTTCACCTCTGGGCGCTGGGGTCCACGGACCCCTCCGCATTGCTCAGGGGCAGTGTGGCGGAGGAGAATGTCCTCTGAACCAGGACCCAGGGATTCTTGCTCTTGTCCTAACCCTGCCATTTACCCTTCAGGTTCTCAGCTGCCGTACGTGTAAAAATGGAACAGCGAGGCTGTTCCATCAATCTGGTGAACAGTGAGATACTGCAACCGAAGAAGTCGGCGTTCATGCTGCCGGTCACTACCAGAACCAATAAGCAGAGGCAAACATTGAATCTTTATGGGCACTTTATTTAGATGTTGCGATCTGAGAAGATGTCGAGTTCCGTACCCTCAAAAAAACTATCTTAACATCTCATCTCAAGCTGACCTTTTTATAAGAAGAAAGGGTAGGTAAGGGATTTGGAAAAAAGATTAATTGGATAAGAGTTGCAGTGCAGGGGTGATTTTCTTAGTACTTTTTCATCTGTTGATCAACAAGTCAAATACCATCTCTATCACTTGCAGACCCCGTGGGGCACACAGGTTGACTTGCTTGTGGACCTGGAGCCATGTAGTCCTGTATCCCAGTTCCTGGAATAACAGCTTCCACCTGTGTTAATCACTTAAGCTTCTCACCTAAGGCTAAAGCCTGTAACTCTTGAGTTCCCCTATCAATAGGGGAATGCCTGCTTTGTAACCTTTTACATGTTGTGCCTCTGTGATTTATTGTCATCATCACAATCTCTGCCTACCTCCCTGTGTTGGGGTGATGACCGTGTGAAGGAGAAGAGAGGGTGCTTTGCGTGAAGATGAAGTGCATACGTAAGCACATCCAGACTGCTGCTAGGAAGAGAGTGCATGGGTAGCGTGCTTTCTGATTTGAGATTGGCGACATTTTCCATTGACACTTGTAAGAAGCCAAGTCTCTCCGCTGACATTCCAAGTGTATGAGAGTGGGAGGGAGAGTGAGCATGAGCCCTTTTCTTCATCATATCATCAAGAGAAGAGAAAAGCAAAGGAGGACTGAGTTTCGGGAAGTAATAAGAACCTTAGTATCAGCTGAAAGTGCCCTCAAAAATGATCTTCCAGCCTTCTTTAAAAAAAAAAAATTACTTATTGATTTAGATAGATAGATAGATAGATAAAGATTGATTTGTTGTTATGCATTTATTGGGTGATTCTTGTGCGTGCCCTGACAGTGGATTGAACCCATAGCCTTGGCGCATTGGGACGCTTTATCCTCACCATGGCTCAGCCTTCTTTTTTTACAGGTGGGAAATTGAGGCCCAGATAAAGGAAAAGAGTTGCCCAAAGTGTATTTGCCTCTAAGACCTGCACAATTCCCCATGCTTGTTCCCAGCCAGGGCAGGTTCAGGTCCTCTGCCTCCATCCCGTCCCCTTGAACACCTAGCCTGGCTGCACTGTGGGCCCAGAACGTGAGCTGGGAGACGTAGGTTGCCCGCCATGCCTGATGCGTGTGCAGGTGGTGGATGGAGGAGTGATTCATTTTATCCTGACGTTCAGAAGTCATTTCAGAAATCAGAGGTGAGTTATCTCCCAGTGGTAGAACTATAGATGATTTTTATTTCCGCCTTTATGATTTTCCAAAATTCCACAACAAACATCTACAACTTTATAAACCTCACCCAAATCTTATTTTTAAAAAGAAGGTAATCAGAGGGTGTTGAAATGCCCAGCTCTGAACTGAGGTCCATCAAACAAGACCAACTGCTGTCTGTCACAGCAGGCAGAGGCCCTGAGCTGGAATAAGTTCCCAAGGTCACCCAACTTGCCAGCCTGGCACCCAGCGCCACCAAGGCAGTGTCACCCCACCTCCTCACCTTTGCTCTCACCGTGCCCCACTCTTGAAACATCCTCTTCCCATCACCACTGCCAAATTGGACTCATTTTTCAGGGTCCTTCCCAATTCTGCGAGTTCTGCGAAGGTGTTTTAAAACCTTTGTCCCATTGGGACAAACAACTGTCTCTCTCCTTTGACCACCAGTGGCACTTTCTTTGCACCTGTTTTATAACCCTTAGCCTCTGCCTTGTCCTAGAGCCACTTGCACCCAGGTCTGACTTTCCCAGTGGGCCGAATCCTCTCGACAGCGGGGTCTGAATAGTGTTTACCTTTGTGCTGCCAACGCCATCCTCAGCCGGGCACACGCTGAATGTTTGTGGAACTTACGTGAATGGAAAATACAGTATCCTAAAAGAGGGCTATTGTGATAGATGACTATGGCAGGGCTAGCCAACGCTGGCACTATTGACCCTTGGGGGTGGGTAAGTCCATGAGGTGGGCAGCTGTGGTGGTTCGCAGCATCCCTGGCTTCTACCAATAGACACGCCTGTCAATAGATACCCCCTTTGATGACCCAAAATTGGGACATTGCCTTTTGTCCCCCAGGTTGAGAACCACCGGTATATGGTTTATAACGGATTTTCATAAACAATCTCCAGGAGTGGGAATTCCCGTTTGGTGGGTGAGAAAGACAAGGCTCACGGAGAGTGCAGGGCTGAAGCTGGATCTTGCAAGTAGGGGTCTCATTCCAAGTCCAGGGCCGATCCCACCACCCTGGAGGCCTCTTGGGACCCAAGCAAGGTCTTTGCTGTTCCACTGTGGTGTGTCCACGCCATCCCACCCCGTGTCCTGTTTTCCACCTCGTCCCTTCCCCTCTGCCCTGCCCCCGGGGGCTGTGCCAGGCTGTGACCTACTGGCTGGCCTTACTGGTCCATGTAGACTAGGCCTCAGGCTGTGCCTTGTCACATATTCTTCAGCACCTTGAGCTCCTCCCCGTGCTTGAACACGCTGATGGTGACCTGGCCCGTCTCCGAGCCGTACTTGTTCTTGACGAAGACGCCATAGCGCCCACTGTCTTCGCTATTGACCTTCTCGATGGTGATGGTGACCTCTGACCCCCTCACCTCCATGTGGTAGCGGTCAAGGAAGGTTACAGGCTGGTCATTCTTCAGCCAAGAAATTTCAGGGGCGGGGTCCCCTGAGATGACACAGGTCAGGCACAGGGTCTGGAAGGACAGGAAGGGAATGCTTAGTCATCTTGTAATAACCCCGGCACTCACCTTCCCTCCCCGAGTGAGCTCCCCCTTCAAGCTGCTCCTTGTGATAAATTCTCTCTCTGTGTTTTACTGTATCACAGAAAGAGATAACATTAAAGGGAGAGACATTTTACTTTAACCCCATGTCTTCCACCTGCAACTTTTCCACAAGAATATTCACTAGTTAGGATTTTAGATCATTGGTATTATGACAATTACCTGCTTCAGAATGGCCTGCACTTTGCTTTTTGTTGTATATATGTCATTATGATTTTACCATGCAAAGAAAGCTATGTCACTTTAATACAAGGATTTATAAATGGAGTTAGAATATTCTTGAAGAATCTCTAACTCAGAGCCCTAGAGTGTCATGGTCAAACACTGAGTCTGGAACTGGGCGGCCTCGGCTCTGCCCCTACAAGCTGTGTGGTCTTAGGTAAGTCCTTTAACCTCTCTGGGCCTCAGTTTCCTCAGCTATAAAGTATGCCTAGTAACAATACCCCATTTCATGGGGTCACCTTGATGGTTAGTCAAGCTAAAATACGTAACACACCATTATAATGTTAGCTATCATTTTCCAGAATATTAAACTTGCATAATTTCAGCCCAGGGAGGACCTTTGGGATCATCTAATTTAACTGCTAATGGAAACTGAGGCTCACAGTCGTTAGCCCATGACACCCAGGGCCAGCGGAGATGTGGCAGAGTTGGGGCGAGTACCCCGGTGGGCCTTTCCTTTACACTACAGGTGACCAATGAGGTGTGGTCACTTGGCCAGGCTCTGGAATCCACAGTGTTTCGCTGTTTCGTGAGTTTTGATGGTTACGTGGAGGAACACGGTATGGGGCTGTCGGCTGTGGGCGGGGGTAGTTAGTACCTTATCCTCCATGATTGTGGCCACATCGGGCAGACCCCTCACCACTTTGGCACGATCTAGAAGAGAAAAACGAGACCCCCAGTGAAGAATGTTTCCCTGCAGACTGCTTCCCGGAAGCACGTTTCCACCGAGTTGAGGCTTGTTTTTAAGCAATGTTCCTTTTTTCTGTTTTCAGCATTTTGGGGTGGAAATCTTTATGTTGGTATTACATATTTCCTTGCCTTCACAAACAGAAGATAGGGGACACAATGTGTTTCTGTCATGGACTTGAAGTCATCATCGAGATTGGTGGTACCTAGAGGTGACAATGAGGCGCCCCTCCCTCGAGGACTGGGAAAGAAGGTAAATAAGATTGCTCGGAGGCTTAAACTGGCGAAATGCACACAATAGGGGTTGATGAACCGGAAACCCAAGACAGGGGTCCGGGAAAAGTGGGCGGAAGCTTCTGGGACAGTGACTCTGGTCAAGGAGGAGACCTGGTGGCCATTGTCGGTGGGTAAGAAGAATGGTCGTACATCACTAAGCAGAAAGTCAGTATATTCCTGAGGCTGCATTTGAGGCTGTGGGAGCACAGCCTCAAGGGGTGGGCAGCTCGGACCCTAGAGCATGGGTCAGGGAAATGCAGAGAGCCTGGGTGGCTGGAGTCGGTCCGCTGGACCTAAGGGGAGCAGGACACTGAATTGGGGAGGGGAGCGAAGGCCCCAGAGATGGGTGCTGATCAGTGTTCACCAGGTGCTTCACGGCTGGGTGAAATGACCCTTTCCCTTGACCCTTGATTCCAAAAGCCCCAGCGACCATGCATGGTGAATTCAGCTTCCCTCTTTTAGAGTCCTGGGCAGGTGTCCTGTCCAGGGACTCATGTTCCAGGATGGGAGGTGCTATTCTTTCTTAGCGATTAGATTGGAGCTGCGACGGGCTTGAGATCCTCCATGATCACGTCAGCGCTCCTCCTGCGCAGGATGAGGGGGTCTCCGGGCTGCACTCCTCCTCCCAAGAAGGCCACCCCGGCAAGGACTCCCCACTTCACGGCCACTGAGACCCCCGCCATGGCCCCTTCCGGGTTATATTTATGAAAGTTGAGGCCTGCACTTCCTGCCAAGTGGGGACATTCAGGGACAATGTCCCCATGTGGGGCGAATTCCCTTCTCCCACCAATGACCCCCATGCTGGCAGAGTTTTCGTTCTCGCTCCTGTTTCTCAAAGTCATTCAGTTTCCTTCCTTGTCGTCCCATTGTCAGGGGCTGCTTTGCTCGGCTACCAGACGTCTTTTCCTCATTGAAATTCCTACTTCTGATCTGCTGGGTCAGCGGGACCAGACAGTCAAGTCTCTTAGAACTGGGTGGTTTAGAAGTGGCCAGGGCAGATGTGATGAAGTTCAAGTGCATGGACTTGGCAGTGGTGCCCCGGGCAGCTTAGACACCGTGCTACGTCCATCCGGGTTTGGGGCTGGGCCCTCGGTTAGATGAGGCCCCAGTGTCCCAACAGCCAGAACCAGCTTCGGCCTTACAGCCGCTGCCTCCCTGCGCCTCCCTCGGAGAGGCCGGCCTGGCCTCGCTCTCGTCCGCCCCTGCCTGGCGGACTCTGCCTGACGCTGCACCTGGGGCTGTCCAGGAGCCTGCTCGGCCCTGGGTCCCTGCTGGCGCTTCCACACCCACGGTCTCAGGTGTCTTCGATCTCCTTATCCATCTGTCTTCACGCTGCCACTGCCCAGGTCTTCCTGGCGGCTCTGTGACAGCCCCTAGGGGGACTCCCACAGCCTGCGAGGAGGCATAAGCTCCCTGGAAGCCGCCCCCACCCCAGAGACGAAAACAAAACTATTGGTGGACTTACTCTTCTCGATGATGGCCAAAGCTCTGAAAAAGAGAAATGGAGAAAAGGCTCAAGATTTCACTTGGTAAGAGACAGTCCTGCCCGGGTAGGGGTGAGGGGATGGCCGGGGAGAGGAGCAGCTAGCCGAGGATCCCAGAAAGGGCTCCCGTGCACGGTTCGGGCCATACCCAAGGGGCCTATGATTTACGCTGTGAAACACAGAGGCAACTCACTTCAGTCTCTGGTGCTCAGCCATGGCGTCCTCAAAAGCTGTGGGAAGGAAACGGGGAAGGAAAGTGGGGGTGTCAGGGTGTCTGCCCCTGTGACCCCTCAGGTACAGATCTCAGGGCTGACGGTTTCTCCGCTCTCCCTTCCCTCCCAGTCCAGTATTCTCTTGGGACAATGCCAGGTTGGGGGGGCTGGGAATCTCCCTGAAAGCCCATGGGGTTTTCGCTGAGGACAGACAGGAGGACAGCTCACCTTGCCCCGAGAGATCGGTCGAGAGTTGCCGGACTTCCTTCCCGGCAGCTAACTCCAGGCTGTATTTGCCCTTGTCTGAATCTTTGGGATCCAGGATGTGGAGCCAGATCTCGTCCAGGGTGGTGCCAGCCCTCACCCGGTCACCGCTCTCCAGGCGTTTCTCTCTGAATGTGAGGGCAAACAAATGGTTAACACGGCGCGGTCCATCAGGGCTGCTCAGGACAGGCCGTGTGCCTGCAGGCCTGCAGGCCCCTCCCCCGCCCCAGCTCCTAGCTGGGGGGTCTGTTTCCAGATTTGTGGGCCAAAGGTGGTGACCATCTACGAGACATCCCTTAACTATTCATCCACTCATTCACTCATCATTCCTCCATCTACCCATCCATTCATTCAGTTATCAAATCCTGTGGAACATCAACTATGTGCCACTGCTGGGTCTGTATCTGGGACATGTCCCGTACGCTGGGAGTGGGAGGAAATGGTGCTCCAGGGTCCGTGACCGCCAGTTACTTCCTCGCCTCTTCATTTTCCTCACCTAAACCCTTCCAGGGTTTCTTCCACAATCACTCTCCTCTAGCCCTTAGATAACATATAAATAAATAAATATATGTGTGTGTGTGTGTTTAATTTTTTTACTTCAACTTCATTCCTGGAGATACCTGGACCACATCTCCAGCGTTGTGTTGCGGAAATGATACCTCTGGGTTTAGACAGAGGGCCCAGAAACTCTAGAGGAGGAGCTCCATTGTGCTGGAATTCATCCTGGCCTTGGCTCTCCCTCATTCGACAAACCCGCCCAGGTCAGTCTAGCCTTCGCCGCAGAGTGGGTGCAGCAACGTCTGCTCCACGAGGCAGAGGCACGCAAATGACAAGAAGCACTGGGGGAAGTTCTGCTCCCAAACGATCCGGGCTCACTCAGTTCCCGGCCAAGTCCTCATGGATGCCTTAGCTCAGTTAGTTGCCAGCCCCACAGGCCGCTCTGCCTGAGCCCGAGTTTGCGAAGGCTACAAAGACCCACAAGGGCACCGTGACTCACCTGACGGCCTGGTTCTCTGTCGTTCCTGCACCCTTCCCTGCCCCAGTTCCAGGGGCTGCTCTGAGGCTACGATCCCTCTGTGGTTATGGATATTCTTGAAAAATGGTCCTACCGCCAGCCACCCACCCACCTCCTCTGGGGGGATCTCCCTTCTGCTCCCCACTGCGGACTCCCCCTGTGGGCAACAGGACCAGTGGGAGACCCCGTCTGCCAACTCCCTGGGACTGGGCCGGGGCAGGTGCTGGGCCCCCCTGCAGCCTGGTTAGGGCTCCAGGGTAAAGCCGACCTACTTGTGGAACCAGGTGGTTTTCATGTATTCCACGTTGTAGTACTTGACCTTGCTGAAGATCCGGATCCCCTCCTCAGTGCCGTGGGCTTTCAGTGGGGTGGCAGAGAGGACTGGGGAGGCAGAAGAGAAGCATGAGTCTTCCCCAAGCTATTTTGGGCACCACGTTTTGGGGCCCACCAGCTTGTCCCTGCTCTCAGGGTGCAGTGGGCAGGGGGATGCGGTGTTGTGAGGAGTGGGAGCTTCTCCTCTCCCCCTGGCCCCCATTTTTGAGCTTGGAGACTAAACCCACCCCCAGGAGCCAAGGCTGGTTGTAGGTCCGCTGGAGGTGATATGGCATCAGGGAAAGATTGGGCAAAAAGAAGGGCTTGCTCACCGCCAATCCTGCCCAGCTCAGTGAAGACGGCATCCAAGGCTGGAGGGAGACAGAGGGTGGTCAGCTGATGCCAGGCTCCCCTGTGGGCCCACCAGGATGAAGGCCCAGCAGGGCTCACGAGCAGCTCTTAGGACACAGGGAGCTCTGCCGGATGAGTCCCACGGCCCAGGCACGGACAGGGGCTGGGCAGTCAGTGGCAGATGGGGCAGGGGGCACCATGGTTGGAGAACACACGGGCCGACCTGACAATTCTCTTGCCAGCTGAGCCAACAAGCTGGATGAGGAGCCCTGGGCCCACTGTGGGGCAGAGGGGCGAACTTGGCCTTTGAACCTTGGAGCCTGGGCTCGCTCTGGTATGTGTCAGTGAACATGGGCACCGGTGTCACACAGACCAGGCCCCTGCCACTGACTAGCTGTGCAGCCTTGGGTCGCTCACTTAACCTCTCTGGACCTCAGTGGCCCCAAGTGACGTTGGGATCCCGTCCATTTTACCCCACGGGTCATTTCACTGTCTCTTGGTTCTGTGTGATCTCCCTACAGCTCTCCTGGTCCGTCTCCTTCGCCAGCTCCTACCTTCACCCGTGAGGTCCAGTATGGTGTCGTCCTCCCCTCGGTCATCAGAAACCACCGCTCTGTACGTCCCCATGTCCTTTTTGGACAGCTGGAAAGAAGGGTGAGTGACGGCAGTGTCAGCCTGGGCCCCCGAAGGGGTCACGGACGGCAAGGCAGGCCGGCCCTCGCTCTCTCTGCGATCACGGGTGAGACCGTTCTCCTCGCTGGGCCTCCGTTTACCCACCGGGACGGGAGAGCTCTAAGGCTCCTTCCAGCTCCAGAGCCCCCCGATCCCAGCTTGGGGCTTGTCTTCGTCTGAGGAAGTGCAGGATGGAGAGCTGAGAGCAGCTGCCCCGAGCAGAGCACAGGGACCCCTCCGCATGGAGCATGTCTGAGCACGGTATACCCTCCACCTGGGCTGCCCTGCTTCCTGTGGACCCCTCTGTAGTTCTCCAGAAGGAAGTGCGTGCTTCCGCCCAGGACAAGGGGGTCCTCTCTGGCATATGCTTGTTAACCCCAAAGTGAAGCCTGAATCAACACTCAGTAAACCAGTAACTAGGGTGGTACTTTTAAAGCGAGGTCCAGAGGTCAGAAGTGACCTCATTACACTGTCTCCTGCAGGGCCTGGGAAGTGATAAGAGCCCCCCTGTCCCCTAAAAGGGCCTCCTACCCTGACCATTTCTATTTCTACATAGTGTGCTGTGAGGCAGCACCCAAGGCAGGGGTAGCTCTTAGCCTGGGGATTGAGGGGTTGAACCCCAACAGTCCTCTCCCAGGCCCTTTCCCTCCTCCCCCAGGGCAGGCTCCAAAGTCCCCGCCACACCTCGGGGAAGGTGGCTGGAGTGGCTTCTGACCCCACTCTCTAGCCTTGTGCCTTTGTTCTTAAACCCTCTGAGCCTCAGTTTACTCATCTCAATGGTGGTGTGATCCTTGTCCTGGTGACATCCTATCGCTGCTGTGAGGGTCCAGGGAGGTGACCCTTTGGAAGCCAGAAAGTTCTGCACCAAGTTCTGGCCGGGTGATTATAAGACTCAGTCGCTATGAAGCACCTGCTCGATGCCAAGCCCTGTGTGAGGAGCTTGCACCATGATGACAAAGGCCAACCTGGCATTGTCCTGGCCGGGACTTGGAAGAAGCGCCTGAAATCATCATTCCCTTCCTAGCCAGCAAACCTGCCTTTGCTCCAGGCCTCCTTGGCACCCGGGGAGGCCGCGGAAATCAGCAGCAGGGCGGAAAACACTGACTGTTTGAGAGCAAGACCGGCATTTCTATCTTAACCCAGTCACACTCCTAGGGGCCACGGGTGGGTGGGCGAACTGAGTTCCAGGCCTGGTGCCCAGCCTTCCTGTCCTAAAACCCTAGACTGTCAGGGCAAGAAGGAACCTTTGAGGCAACATCCCTCCCAACCCTCTGAGGTCAGAGAGGAACAGTGACTGGCCCAAGGCCACACAGTGGCAGGGCTGGGACTGGAGTCCAGACTAAAGGAAAAACCGGTATTACTGATCCCGTCTTTATTTAAAATGGGGGTATTTTTCCCCCCATGGTCTTTTCTTTGCATTAATTTCGAGTTTTAAAAATATTGCATGGAATATTTTTTATCTTGATTACTGAGGGTTTAGAGTGCGCCCTTACATTTTGTACCCGTGGGAGTGTCTCACCTGCCTCACCCTCTCCTGGCTCCCCACCCGGCGCGCCTGGCACTGCCCAGAGGGCGTGAGCCCTGAGGTCGGAGCTGTACTTACCTCCTCGATGCAGAGAAGCCCCGCTCCAGTGTCTGGGTCATACTGACCGTCAGGCGTCTCTTTCTTCTGGAAGAGCCACTGGAAGCGGGTTTCCTTCTTGGTGTTGGTCACCTGAGGAAAGTGGAGAATGAGGTTCCATCCGGCTTCCTCTTTTTAAATAAAAACTTAGGTCATCAGAATTTTTTTTTTAATTGTGACCTGACCCCCTGCCCTTCCTCCTCGACTCCTTTCACATACACACTCTCATCACATGCGTCAGCCATCTTCTCCCTCACACCTGCATCTCTGCTGGCTTCCGGAGTTTGGACTTTTGCGAATGGTGTTCCCTCTGCCCCTCGATCCCTCTCTACTCTATTTTTCCTTGTAAGCGCCTATGCATCCTCGACTCAAGTTAGGTGTCACCTCCTTCAGGAAGCCTTCCTTGCCGCACCCCAGAGTGCCCCGCCCCCCTGCTATGACGAATCAATTTCCCGCACATGTTTCGATCACAGCAGGATGCACGCTGTTTTCCAAGGATCCTGATTTGGACCCGTGGGCTCTTAGAGGTCCAGTGCCTTGCAGAGTGTCTGGCGCACAGTAGGTGCTTTGAGTTTGCTGAACGGATGTGCTTCAGGAGGAGTCCCCACGCCCACCTCGTCCTCCTCCAGTTCCCTGAAGAGGCTGCAGGGGTCTGGGAAGGAGCACCACTGTGGAGTCAGGCAGACACTAGGCTCTATCTCTTGACCTTCAGCTATCTCCCCACTTGTTTTCTCATCCCATAAAGTAGGGATGCCCAAGTCGCAGGTGCTTGTGAGGTAGATGCAATAAAATGCTCTGAGTGAAACAGAGCAGCGCGTCTGACAAGGCTGCCAACAGACACCAGGGAACCCCCTCAATGTATAGAGCCCTCACTTGCTCACAGACCCCTGGCCCCCCGAAACCCCTTCTGGCTGCAGCTTGGAGACCTAGTTCAAGGCTGACCAGGCTCACGCTAATTCTGCTCCCCGGGCTCTGTGAGGGGTGGCTTTGCTTTCTGGTTAAATGCAGCCCCCCGGGGCTACTTTCCAGGTGTGGGGTCAGCCAAGCACAGGGCATTGACTTTGGGGGAGTGGGGCAAATACAGCCACCAGGCTTGGGGACAAGCCAGAGATATCATCCCAGTGGGCCTGGGTGCAGGGCTGGAGGCAGGGCCAGGGACTTGCCTTGCACGTCAGCAACACTTGGCAGTCCTCTGTGACTTTCCACTGTAAGAACTCCTCGAAATAAGGACCTGCAAGGGCAAAACAAACACATCCAGCAGTCAGACCTCTAGGCTCAGCCAGCTGGGGTGGGGGCCGCTAGTGACCACTGGGACCCTCGGATTCTGTCCCCACCAGGGTGGGGACCGGGGTAAGGCAAGGGAGGTGCCCAGGGGACAAAATTTAAGGAGGTGTTGAATCTCCTGGTTAGTCAAGTGCCGTCTGGTTCTGGCACAGGGACAGAGATGGACTGAATTGCAGTGGCCCTCCGTCGGGGGCCCGGTGGGCCTGAGGGATCTATTAACTCCCTAGTCCAGATCCCCAGCACTGACCACTGGCCTGGTGGCCGAGGCCTTTGAACTTCACCCCAGTGACTCTTACCCTGTTTCCTCTTCCAGTCCCTTCTCTTAGCATCTGCCTTCCTCAGAAGTTTGTCAAAATCTGTGAACACATAGGGAGGGACTGGCATGAGCCAAAGAGGAGCGCAGGTCCAGAGAGGGGCATTAGGGTGGACGGAAGACCCCAGAGCTGAGCGCTGAGGCCGGGTGGATGGGGCGGGGAGGGCAGGGCGCAGCTGACCGTCATCCACCAGTGCCAGGGTGATCTGGTTTTTGGCTTTTCCATCTTGGAGCTGAGCGGTGTATGACCCTTTGTCATCCTCAGACAGTTCCTGGATGATCAATTCCACCAGGCCCTTCTCTCGGTCAAAGTTGATTTTGCGGTTCTGGGGAGAAGAACCCTGAGAATCATTTGTATCCTTTTCCAGTCTCAGGGAATTTGCACTGTGGGGCACAAATTGGGGTGCAGTTGGACTTGGGGGGTGATATGTGCAGAGTTAGAAGCCTTCAGAGATGAGGGGGAACCCTGGATAACCCTCTGCTGCTTATAGAGTGGGGTTCTCCCCACGCTGAGCCCCTGAGAGCACACCAGTGGTCTGAAAGACACCCCTAAGGTGCCACTTTGCTTTTTTGTTATTTTCTATTTCTTTTACAATCCCTCATAAAAGTCTAAAGGATAATATTTTAAAAGCCTGTGCACTTGCTATCCAGAATTAACACTCATTTACCTTTTGTCACATTTTAACAGTTTTTAAAAAGCTTTCTTCTCCAGATTTAGAACTTTATTCATTCCCTCTGGCCTGATTTGTATGTGTGGTCTGAGGGAGCCGTCTAGCTTTATTTGTATTTCTATCAGGGCCACCGACAGCAGAAACGGAGGCACACAGAGGTGAACGGTCCTACCCAAGGGCACACGACTGACACGGGGGTGCAACGTGAGTCCTGGGACATCCAGCCCCGGGCTCTTTCTCCTCCGTCAGAGCCAGTGCCCTCTCTAGGACACATAGTTTCTGAGGGCGACAAAATCCACAAATAATATGACCTCATAACTGAGTCTCTTATGAGACTGGAATTGTTATGTTTGTCAGTAAAACCAGTTATATACAGGCAGTTCACGTGGGTCAGCTAATAAAAAGCAATGGAATACCACAACTGTAATAGGAAGAAATGAAAGTAATAGGAAGAAATAAAAGTATATGACTTTCCATACGGAGGTGCTCAGGTACACTCTTATTCATTCTGCACTGATTTATGATGAATTGGTTTGAATTTAAGCGAAGTAAGAAAAGCAAAAAGATCAAAACCAATTCTATACAGGAACAGAAAAATGAATGAAAAGAGCATAGGTGAAGTGTCTACTTGAATAAAAGCTCTATTCAATGTATACTGAAACTGTACAAAACTTCTCTGTATATCTCTGAGTTAGGGTCTAGGGTTGGACAAGTCTAAGCATGAATGTAGGTTTTTCATCTGAAGAATGTCTGGTGGGACATTCAAAAGTCGTAAGGGGCACGAGAAATTCTTTGTGAGATTGTCCTTTGCATTGGTGGGCATCTACGACCCGTGCCATTTGCCCCCCAGGGACTGAAAACCAGATGTCCCCTTATCCCCATCCCACCATCATTGTGACAGCCAGCCAAAGCATGTGGCTGTTTCTGAAACGTCCGCTAGGCGGTGCTCCCGACCTGTGCGGAACAACTGCCGGGTTTGGGGGGGCGGCGTGTGTGGGCGGAGGCGGAGGGTTGTGGGGGTGAGCCAGGTGCTGGGCCTGGGACCTCATGTAGGAAGACGAGTTCCAGTTACCGGTGAACTGAAGATCTCTTTCTGGTTGAAGATTAGATGCAGCTCAGCGGCCGGAGATAACTTTTCTACTTCCAGCCAAAGCCGAACCTCTCCTCGCTCGAGGATCTCAATGTTCCAGCCGGAGATCAGCTTGATCACTGGGAGGCAGAGGACAGAGGACAGGAAGAAGGGGGGTGGGCCCCCCACTCCCCCTAACCCCCGCTCGCGCCCAGCGCCACTCTGAGCACACTGTTGCCATTGTGTGAGGTGCTTGAATGTCTGAAGGAGACACGACCAGGGTGGGGGTCTGAGGAGGCTTTTACGCATGCTCACTCTAGAGTGAATTCGTTTTAGGGAAGCGTTTCCTCTTCCCACCGCTGGAAGGCCGAGCTTTTCACCGTGGCTGAAGATGCATCCCTGAGGATTTTCAAAAGCTCTTGGGGTGATTCCAATGTGCACCCAAGTTTATGACCCCTGCATACTACTAGCTAGTGGCTTCCTTGTTCCATTTCACCAACTGCTGACACCCCAGTTCTCTGGCCCTCCAGCCCCACAATGCCCCCACTCCCTGTCCCCCACTTCCCAGCCGGTTTTTGGCTCTTGCCGACTCAGCTCCACTCCAAACACCCAGGAGGTGCCCGAGGATAACTTACCTGGGTTTCTGATCTCATGGCTCAACTTCTTCAGCTTGTCCAGCTCTGGAACAGGGGACAGCAGGGAAGAAAACAAAGAGAATGACATGCCGGGGCCAGTGGGGTCCATGGGAGCCATCGCAGGTCCATGTTGAGAGACTCCCGCCCCCAACCTGGGGCCACTTGCAACTCAGGGGTTGGTAGTGAACATTGTGGACCTTGGCCCTAGGGCACCCAGGGGTATATGGAAGGCTGCTGCAGGCCACCTTGAAATCAAGTGCCACCTTCCCAGAGAAGCGCCTACTATGTGCCAGGCTTTGCATTATCTCCTAGCGCATAATGCTTGGGGTGAGCATTATCGCCAACCTCTGACCACTCCAGGCCCACTGGTTTCTGGGCCCTATTCTTCTTTTTTTTCTTTTTTAAAGCTTTTATTTATTTTTAGACAGAGAGGAAAGGAGGGAGACAGGGAGAGAAACATCGATGTGTGGTTGCCTCTCGCACGCCCCCTACTGGGGACCTGGCCTGCAACCCAGGCATGTGCCCTAGACTGGGAATCGAACTGGTGACCCTTTGGTTCGCAGGCTGGTGCTCAATCCACTGAGCCACACCAGCCAGGTGGGCCCAATTCTTAACCCACTGTAATATGCTGTCTTAGTCTCTGAGGTCTGGCCCCAACACTGAGCACTTTAGTCTAGAAGTCTCTAGGGTGGTTCTGCTCAGTGCTTTCTCCTTTGCTAACTGTTTCTTTACGTTAGGTTTGTCTCTCTTGCTAAGCCGAGCTCTGGTTCTACATAAGTGTCTGGCACACAGTAGGTGCTCAATAAATACGTGTTGCACGGATGAATTGGCAGGGGCAGAGCTCATACTTATTTTTCCTTGTAAGCCCCAGAGTCTTTAGCATGTTGAGTCTGGGCAAGAATCCAGCCAAAACAAAACAAAACAATCCATCCCTTTCGTTGATGGCTTTAGTTTGTGTAGAATCATCTAGATGTATCTGCATAACATTGTTTTATTTGAGGTCCAGGGAGGTGACGTGACTTGCTCAACATCAAATAGCCAAAAAATTGTGGCATTGCAACTGGGTCTGTCTGGCTTCTACTTCTTAACAAAATCAAAGGACTTCCTGCACTATCAGCAGGGAAGACACTGGGCTGTCCCTCAGTTGCTATGGAGACAGCAGAGAGTGAGTCTTGTCAGTCATTAGCGTTGATTTCAGTTCTGTTTAAATCATCAAACAAGGATGACCCTTTAGACATGGCATCTACTCTCTGGTTTGTCATAGTCCCCACTGCTCCTTAATGCTGTTCTCATGCCTCTGACCAAGTGCTTTTTGGTTTTTGTTTTAGGCTACAGGAGGAAGTGAAATAACTCTGGTACCTTTGCTTTTATCAAAAGTAGAAAAAAAGAGAGAGCGAGACAAGAAGAATGTGAACTCCACCAGGCAGGGATTTTTGCCTGTTGAGTTACGGAGGTAATCCTAGGACAGTACCTGGCATGTGGGAGGTGCTTGCTAGATATTTATTAGTTGACTGGTTGACTGAATGGTTGGGTGAGGGCTCTCGATCTGGGCCTGTCTCGCTGGGGAGGCGGTAGCGGAGCAGGGGCATTACCTTCCTCAGTCAGTGTGTGGCTGGCTGAGATGTCTTCATCAGCGTCGGTGACCACCACCGAGTAGGTGCCCAAATCCTCCAGGCCAGGTTCTTTCAGGATGACCTTGGACCTGGCAGACAGAAGAGAGCAGATGCTCTGAGAGGGGCCTTGTGCACTCGAGGCCTGGGAGCTGGAGTCTCAGTCAGCTTTGGAGCCCTGCAGCCCAACTCCAGACCCCAGTTGAGCTGGGGAACAGGGGCGGCTGCCTCCTCACGCCTCCTCCGGGGTCCCCTGCCCAGGGCAGCTCTGGCCTGGCACCTCCAGCGGCCCCGTCTGTGGCTGTCTGGCGCAGGGTCTTCTTACTGGCTGCACTGCCCTGTCTCTCCTTTCCAGGCTCTAGTCATCGGCTCTGTCTCCTGCCGGGCGGGGCTGAGGCCCTGGGGGTGCTCAGCCCTGGGGTGGAGAGTGATACCTGGGGGCGTTCGACAGAGACCCTTGCTGTTATCTGTTCCCAACCCCTCTCTTTACAAATAAGATGACGCTGAGCCCAGAGAAGTTCCAAGAACGAGTCACTGGCTCCCAGGCTAGAAAGTCCTGAGCATCTCCTCAGAAGCAGCTGCTTACGGAAAGAGACTCCACGTGAGTGTTGTCGCGTCAGCCCCTGAAATGCACTGTCCCTTCACTTTTCCCTAAAGCGGAAGTCAGCATCCCTAGTGAGAGACGAGCAGCCCCTCTCTGCCCCACTCAGGCGTTACCTGTGGGTCCTGCCGGGTGGGCTCACACACGAGTTTCTGCCGACTCATCTGACAACACTTGGGACCTGTGGATGAGCTGTGCCAGCCCTCCCGTCACTCACTTGTTAACTTCCTCCTCGATCTTGACCCTCTGGGGGTCCGGCGGGCCCTTGTAGTCCTTGGACCACTGAAACTCTGAGGAGTCGGGGGCCTCGGGGGCTTCGAAAGCCAAGTAGATAAAGCCTTCTTCATCCACGCCCACCTTGATCTCGGGGGCATCTGAGGGCAGGATCCAACAGAGGGCACCAGATGTTTATAAACAGTAAACCAGGCCATGCTCCTCCCCTGCTTAAACCTTCCAGTGTCTGCCTATTGCACTTGAATAAAATAACAGCCCCAGGCCCCTTGCAGTGGCCTCTGAGCCCTTGTAGGATCTGGCTTCTTCTCAGCGCAAATGTCACCTCCCCAGAGAGACCCTCCCTGACCACCAGGGTTAAAATAACCCTCACTCCACCCCATGACCCTGTTTCCTGTCCCTTTTAGCCTTTATCACTTTCTCCTTCACAGAACTGGCTACTTGCTAACTGTTCACCTGTGTTGCTGCTGCCTCACTAGAGCGGGGACCCTGCTTTCTTGAAATGGCTGTGTCCCCCCAGGGCAATGTGGGCGTCACCAAATATTTGTTGAATGAATGGGTATGCTCTATAGTTAGGAGAGCTGAGTGGTTCGGTCATGTGCAGCTGTGTGATCTGATCATTCCGCCTCTCTGAGCTACGATAATGTCTGTCCTAAAGTGGGGACACTGATGGCTCCTTCAGTGGCTTGTCGGGTGGGCCAGGGCAGTGTAAGAACCTAGCACAGCCTCTGGCGTGTGTGGCAGGAGGGGATTTCAGGGGCCGTGACTGCAGGCCGGGCTGAGCCTCGTGCGGTATCTGATATAATGCCTGGGACTTGGGGCTGAGTATTATTCTAAATATCCGTGAAGCGTTGTGTGGGTTTATGAATATGGCAGGTGAAAGAACGGAGGACCCCTTCAAATAGAAGGAGGAGTTGTGTTCATATCTTGGGATTCCACAGAAATAAACGAAGTGGGGAATGGGGAGAGAAACAGCAGGAAGGAAAGAAACCCTGGAAGAAGAGTGGAGTGGTGGCAGAAGGAGGGCCCTGCGGGTCCTGTCCTTCTGCAGGTCCTCCCGACCCGCCTCTGGTGCCCTCCTCAATGGCACAGCCCAGTGGTGGTGCTGGCACCTTCCATCTGCCCCTACCTGGCTTGTCCTCCAGGAGTATGGGGTCGGTGGGCATGGACGGCTGCCCCGGACCAGCTGAATTCACAGCCTGCACCCTGAACACGTGACGCTTCCCGGGCTGCAAGTCAGAAATCTGGAGGTGGGAGCAGGGGAAGGAGGTGAGAGTGCGCACCGAGGACAGCAAAGACCACCCTTCCCGAAACCCTGGCCGTGGGGTGCCGGGAGCCACTCATCTGTGGAGCCCCGGGAAGGCACAGGCTGCCCTGGGGGATGGGGACGGGCCAGGAACACATCGCTCTTCTGACTTCCAGTTTTCAGGAAATCCCCGCATTGGGATCATCTCTGTGCGTGTGGCTCCTGGGAGCTCTGTTGGTTCAGAGCTTAACTCACTATCCATCTCCCAGTGAGAAAATCCTCTCCGTTTCTGCACCCCCGTCTCCCCCGTCCTTACCACCTCAGGAAGAAGCCCGAGGATCACCCTCGACATCTTTTTCTTCAGCCCCGCACGTGCAATCGCCAAGTTCCCATTTTATTTTCCTGATGTTTCTTGACTGTGGCCACTCCTGTCTATGTCCCAACCGCAGCCCCCGTCAAAGCTTCATTTCTCCTCAACTGGATCAATCCAGCAGCTTCTCCGTGGCATCCCGGCCTCTAGACTCTTCTTCCTGGTCTGTCTCACCCTCTGCCAGTCTTTCCAAGGTGCCAGTCCGATTATGCTTAAATCTGCCAGTGGCTTTCGGGGTAAAGTTCAGATTTTGAGGTTTAACACCTGAACTCCTCCTAATGTGACTTTGGTCTCTGTCCTCCTCCTCTTCTCCATGCCTGTTTCGCTCCGTGCCTTCCTCAGCGTCCCCGCGTTCACGACATGGCTTCGTGCCTCCCTACCTTTGCCCTGCTGAGCCCTCTGCCTGGAGTGCCCCCCCCCAACTGACCCTTGACCTCTCAGCTCGGGTAGATGCAGGGATTCCAGGAAGGCCTCTGACTTCCTCCTTGGAGCTCCCAGAACCCCTCAGCTGCCCCTCCATTGTACAACTCATGCTATTGTAATTGCCTCTTACCCAAGCACGGTTGTGTCTAGGACCTGGTTCCAGACTTGGCACCAAGTAGGTGTCGAGAAGTATTTAGTGAATGACTGAGCAAGTGAATGCCAGCCAACCATCCACATGCAGAAATGGTGCCAAGTCAGAGTCCTGCCCTGCCCTGGCCTGGGCAAACCTGTGTGTGTGGTGGGGCGGGCAGAGACGCCATCCATTTTGAGTGGCTTTCTCAGGCCAGCCGTCCAGCCCTGGCTGACTCTGCGTGGGGAACCCGGCCCCCTGGGGGCAGCAACTGAAGAACTTAGAGCATTCCACAGGCCGAGGCTTGTCTCCCCAATTCCTTCTTATGTGGCCTTAATGTTATTTTTTCAAATGAAAGTTGTTTTTTTTTCTGGTAATAAAAGAAATACATGCTTGATGGGGAAAATATTGAAGCAATTGAGAAGAATACAAAATAAAGGGTTGAAGGTCTCCCAGCAGTCCCAGCCCCCAGAGATGACCGGAAAAAATAATTTCATAAGAATCCATTTAGACTTTAAATGCACATAAGCCACGTAAAAACATGACATGCACCATATTCTCTTTCCTTTTAGTGTCTTATTCTTTCTACATTGTTGTGGGCGTCTTCAGCCTGTTCTCTTTTCTCTTGGCACCAACTAATGGATGCTTATATGTGGTTTTGAAAACTGCATACCCTCCTGCCTGCCGGCGAAAGACACCATCAGGAAAATGAGTTGGATAAAACATTCCCTCTCTCCCTAGACTGCAGAAGATACAACCTTGTCCACACCGTGGAACTGCCCTTACAAATGTGTCTCAAATAAAGGAGACCTGGGAGACCCCCTGGCTTCAGAGACGGAGGCCCCGCCTGCGAAAGGGACCCTGGCGACCTGGAGCCTGTGATTCTGACGGATTGTCCAAGCCAGTCTTTAGTGTCTGTTGAGAATGCTTCAGTCGGCGCCTTTGCTTTCCGGCCTGCGAGACGTCTGTGGGTGGACTTTGTGGTGCTGACAGAGGGTTGTTGGTGCTTGCCTCCCTCCTGCACGTGCGGAAGTTCAAACCCCGCCACAGGCGGGTACAGCCGGTGATTTGGCCCGATTTCTTATTTTCCCAAAGAGTTTTTGCTTCTCATTTAAATGAAGAAACATCTATCTGTGTATATGTTTGTTAATATGTGTACTGTGATATACATATATTGTGTGTTATCTAACAGATGTGTCTCCTACTCTGTATTCTGGGTTTTTCCCCCTCGCTACATACGGTGGATAAGTTTTCGTGTCAAGGCACATGTACGTCTGCCTCATTCTTTATCCCACTGCCACTCCTTACACCGCCTAGTCTTTATGCCGCCTGGCACAGGATGCCACTTGAAGGATACACTGTGATTTGTTTATGCTAATCTCTTGATGGACATTTGTTTCCAACTTTTGCCTTTATAAACTGTGCAACGATGAGCACCATTGTCCTTAGGTCTTTGCACACTTGTTTAATTATTTCTCTACAATTCAATCCTTGAGGTAGAATTCCTCGTTCCAGGGGTGAGCATATCCAAATGCTGATATATCTCGCTGATTAGAAGTGAGTTTTTAGGCAGGAGCCTGCTCAGGGTGGGACAGGTTAAGTCTACCAGGCAGCCGAACCTGCTGCTAATTTGCTGTGTGACCTTGGGGACGCCACTCCCGCTCTGGTTCTCTGCTGCCCTGCTGTGACTCTTCTAGAGCCCATGATTGAAATGCAGATGTGCCGGGAAATACACCGATTGGAGGCAAGGTAGCCAACGCTTGTGCAACTAAGTGGCACAAGTGAATTGTGCCACTTAGTACGTCTCCAGGACTTTGGGCCTTGTCCCTGAACCACGGTGGCTTTTATTATCTGCTTGTGATTCTAAATGCTGTGATTCTAAATGCCGTGAGGTGAGGGCATAACCCCTGAGGGTCCTTCCAGCTCTGATGGGCTGTAGTCCTGCCATGCCCAGTGGCAGGGAAGGCTCAGGGTGGGTCAGAAGGTGAAGGGGCAGGGACTCACCCTCAGGTGGGTGCCAGAGACGGGGTCAGGGGTGACTGGTTTCCACTGCTCAGAGCCTTCCTCCTGGAAGCTGATGAGGTAGCCTGTGACCGGCCCGGCCCCTGTGTAGAGTGGGGGCTCCCACTTCAGCATCAGGGAGGTGGCCCGCACCTCCAGTGCCTGCACGTCATGTGGGGGACCTGGGGGAGAAGGGGTAGAGAAGGAGTTGGGCGGCCAGGCAGCCAGCCAGGCAGCCAGGTGATGAGCCGGGTGGTCAGTCAGCCAGCCTGCCAACCCGTCAGTTACAGTCGAGCCTGGAAGCGCTTGCTTGGGGCACAGTAGGGACCCAGCTGGCCTTGGCATTGTGACAAAGCTTTGTCTGGGCCTGAGATAGTGTTAGATCCTCCCATCCCCATGCCGGACAGCATGAATCCTTCCACTGTCTTTGCCATTTCAGTGTTTAGTGGAAGGGCTAAGTGTGTGACCTCCCGAGTCAGATCACCAGGGCTCGTGTCCCAGCTCCACCCTTGCAGGCTGTGGAGACTCTAGGCAAGTCACGTAGCCTCTAGGCTCTTGTTTTCTCATCTGTAAAATGGGGACAATAACAGTTCTTACAATATAGAGCTGGTGTGAGCATTAATGACATAATTTATGAAAAGTGTAAATACATAGTAAATACCCAGTAAATATTAGTTGTTTATCATTGTTGTTGACCAAAGCATCATACATCCTAATTATCTGCCATTTAGGTAAAGGTTTTGTGTAGAAAACAGAAATGAGCTGACCAGAGTGATGGACGGTTAGGACCCTTCCTTCCTGGGGGAGGTGAGGGGCTCATGTGAGACAGCGGACAGGGCCATGGGGGCAGTGTGTAGGGTGACCGATCCTTCTTGTTTGTCCAGGACTTGCAGTGGCAAAACCAAAGTGGACGAACCGAGATGAGTTGGTCAACCTAGCAGTGGCCTTTGGGGTTTGAGATGAGCCTGTGGTCAGAATCAGGGATCAGATGATGTGCTGAGCTTGAGGATAGCTTGTGCCGGGGTACAGGGCCAGCTGATGGGCAAGATCAGGCATCCTCTAAGGCAGGGCTAGGACTGTCTGTGTCAGAGACTGCAGGGCCCATTGGTGGAAGGGGCCAGGGGTCTGGTGTCTAGAACCAGCAGAGCAAGCGTGAATGCACAGAGAGCTTGGCAGTGGTCATCTCATTGGTTAGATTTGGGAAGGAGTGGGGGGCAGAGGTCCAGCGCCTCCCAACCTCTCACCTGGTTGGGGCATTGTCCACTCTTTGCACTCAAACAAGCTGCTGGGTGCCGACAGCTCGCCAACACCTGCCCAGTTTGTCGCTCGGGCACGGAACTCATAGAAGTGGCCTTCACGAAGGTTGCTGACCTTGAAGGGCAGAAACACAGACTGAAAACCCGAGGCTGGGGAGGAAGGAGCAGAGGTACGGCAACGGGGCGAGAGGTTCAGAGCAGGAAGTCCATGGGGCCTTTAAACAAGATTGGCCAGGTGGGGCTGCCCTTCAGTTAGCTGGACTCTCGAGGCCAGAGAAGCTGAGGCCTCTCCCAGCCTCAGAGTCCCTTGAAGCGACTCACCCGCACAAGACAGCACACCGACGGGCAGCCACCTTCCAGCCTTACCTTGCAGACCTGGGTGGGGACAGGCTGCTGGTTGACTGGGTGCCAGTCCAGCTCCTCCAAGTCATGCTGGTCCAGGAAGTAGCCCAGGATCTTGCCACCTCCACGGTGCCTGGGGGGTTTCCACCCAATGACCATATCGTTTTTCCCACAGTTCAGGAGGACGAAGTCATATGGGGCAGACGGTGTAGCTAGGGGAGGCAAGGAGGTGAGGCCGGGGCAGTGGGGCCTGAGGGAGCCAGGAAGCCTCCCCGCAGTGGGTACCCACCCTGCTCTGGGGATACTAGCTTGGCCAGAGGTGCCCGCTGGTGACCTGGACTTTGTCCCTGGGAGGACACCTGGTCAGTCTTCACTGCATAGCCTCAGGTCATTGTTACTTCCTTCCCAGAGGAAAGGGTGGTCAGGGAGGGTCATCTTATCCCCATTGGGGCTTATTCCCATTGGCCTCTGGGATTGGAACCTTTGAGGTGTGGTCTCTAAGCCCCTGCTCTCTGCCCAGCCCAGAGCTACCCCCAGACCCGTGCAGGCTGCCCCTGCCCCTTGGACTTACCCAGAGCCTGCTTGACCCTGATGGGCTCAGTGGGCACTGAGCTTTCTCCTACCCCGGCCTCGCTGACAGACCGGACACAAAACTCATACTCCTTCCCTGTCCTCAGCCCGGGAACCGTAAACCTGGGAGAGACACGTGTAGCACTCAGGGGGGGCCAAACAGCTCGCAGACATCCCGAACTTTCTAGAACAACCTTGTGGGATAAGTAAGTGGTAACCAGGGTGGTAGGATCTGAGGGTTCTGGGCCAGTTGTTACCCTTGCCCCCAGGTGATGCATACACCTGGAGGGTAAAGGCCTTAAGATGTTAAAGGTTGGGAGAAGGTGGTCAAAAGGTACAAACTTCCAGTTATAAGCTAAATGACCACTAGGGATGTAGCATACAATGTAATTGCTATAGTTAACTCTGCTGGTTCATATACGGGGAAGTTAAGGGTGCAAATCCTGAAAGTGCTCATCACAAGGAGAATTTTTTTTCTTTTCTTATTATTGTATCTATATGAGATAGTGGATGTTAACTAAACCTATTGTAATCATCTCACAGAATATGTAAGTCAAACCTTCATATTGTACACATTACACAGTGAGGCATGTCAGTTACTTCTCAATAAAACTAGGAAAAAATGGTTTTCAAGGATGTGACTCTTCTAGAGCCCATGATTGAAATGCAGATATGCCAGGAAATATACCGATTGGAGGCAAGGTACCCAACCCCTGAATTGTGCCATTTAGTGTGTCTCCAGGACTTTGGGCCTTGTCCCTGAACCACAAGTGGCTTTTATTATCTGCTTGTGATTCTAAATGCTATGATTCCAAAACACGGAGTCCTTTTAAAGACCTACCAAAGAGAATCGTCATCCAGAAACATACAGGTTACACTCTGGTTTGGAGAAAAATGTCCTCATGCTGTCCCTTCTCAATAGAACCTAAATTGTGGCCCACTTTCTCCTTTTTCATTTATCAACATTCCCCTGTAGCAGATCTTGTTCTATACGGAGTTTGACCTTGAGGAGCCCAAGGGACTTAAACCAAGTGTTGACGACTGACATAGCAAGTTCTCTGCTCAGGGACACCCGTATCTAACCGGCAATACGCCTTTGTGAGAGGGGTGAAGCCCCGAAGGGATGACGCTCAGGCAGCACCTGCACAGGTGAGGCTGGGGGTGACTCACCAGATGAGCCCCTGTTGACAATGAATGGCAATGACAATAATGAGCACTTGTCTAGCACTCAGTTTTCTTAGAATCTATGTAAACTCCAGACACTCGTCATAACGCCCTCCAAGGAAGGTACTGTTACTTACCCCTGTTTTGCAGATGAGGATGAAGTTGAGTGTTGGAGGGGCCCTTATGAATCAAACTATTGTTTCTTCATTTTAGAGGCCAGAAAAGTCCCCGCAGGAGGAAAGAGGCATGCCGAGAGCACACTACCGGTGGGGAACACAGCTGGGCCACAGTCCAGGTCTCCCGAGTCCCAGCCTGGCACCGTGACATCTACCCATTCACTCATTCAGACATTTTTTTGAGCATCTCCTGTGAGCCAGGTTCTGTGGGGCCCAGCCAAATGGCACTGAAATGACTGCCACAGCCTGACTGAGCTGCCTTTATGCCACCACTCCAGACAGGTCTCCCGAGCAGCAGTGATTAGCCTCTTTCCAGCTATGACACACGTAACTGACAACATGCATATGCGTGATGGGTTCTCTGGACATACTGGAGGCGCGTACCACCCACCGTGGGCCAATCACACCCTTCACGTGACTCTCCTTCAGCCCCTGCCCCTCCTCAGGGAAGTCTACTCAATGCAAGTAGAGGGAGAGAGATGTTATTCTAGGGACAACATGGACCCTGAGCTACTTTGTCAAAAACCCTATTTTTCTTCAATTTGGAAGCTTTAGTGGTAATGAATTATGAGTGACCTCTCACAGCTGACTGTGAGGTACCAAAGACCAGAGGGACACACATTCCTGTCACTTTTTCTGGATAAGATGATCTCAGGGCTTGCGGCCCAGGGTGAGGGGGGGGCAGCCAGGTGTGCTCAGGGCCTGTCCAGTCCTCCGATGGAAAAGAAGGGGAGGAGGGTTACCACTGGAGCCCCCTGCTCCACAAAGCCTCAAAACCGAGAGAGCTCACAAGCCCGGAAGCCACAGGGCTCACTGTTCCTGCAAGGACGGGGGCCTCTGAGTGAGGAAGGATCCTTGGAGGAGAGCGGGAGTTAGAAAGGCAAGAGGACTGGAGTCTGAGCAGAGGCTCAGTGAGGGTGAGTCTCTGCCAGGGCATCAGGCAAGTGAGGGGTGCGTGTGGAGTCTGGACCCAGGCCTCCGTGGTCCTGAAGCCATGTCTGCCCTGCACCTTCTGTCTCACTGTCTCTCTAAGCTCCTGGAAGGATGAGACCCAGTCAGTCACCTCTATTTGCAAACAGGATGACCTCAGCAAAGGTTTGCTGAAAAAGAGGCCATCTGGGTCAAGTCCCAATTCCTTCACTTAGTAGCTTAAGGGAGTTTGGGCAAGTTACTTGACCCCTGGGTGCCTCAGTTTCTTCGCCTGTACAATGTCAATAAAAATATTAGTCCTAAGATCACAGGATTGCAGTTAGAAAAAAAAATGACCTAATATATGAAAAGAGCTTAGAAGAGTGCCCAGTGCCCCATACCATATGTGACATGATGGGCTTCATTATCTTATGGCCCCTCCTTGGAGGATACCCAGTGCAGGAAGGGGTGGGGTAAACTCACTTGTTGCCCTGGATGGGTTTGTTGTTAACTGTTTGCCACTCCGATGACCCTGCCTTCCGGAAGTAGATGTAATAACCCAGAAGCTCTGGGCCTTCATTCACAGAATCCCAGGTCAGGGAGACAGAGGTCTGAGTGTCTCGGAAAGCTTGAACTTGAGCTGGAGGAGGGAGAGTAGCTAAAAAACAGAAAATGGGCTGAGTAAGGATGCTGAGTTACACAGCACTAACATGTGCCCCCACAGCAATCAAGGGTGGAACAAGGGTTCCAGACGTGCCCTGGGGCTTTGGACAGCTCTTTCCTGGTCCCAGAGGTGTTCCCCAGACTCTCTTATTCTAAAAGTCCTCTCCCCTCTTACCTCCAAACATCTACACTTCCTCACTAAAGCTCCCATTCAGTAATCCTTACAATCTCTCTCTCTCTCTCTTTTGCACACACACGTTTAGGAGTCACCAAATCTGCAGTTTTCCTCAGTGTTAATCTTTGATCCCTAGAAGACTTCATTTTCTTTCCTTGAAATGTCTCTGTTGACTTATATGTTTCCCTGAGACTATCCTCCTTGAGGTAGGGACTGCCATGATTTGTTAAATGGACAGATGGATGGACTGATGGATGTATGCACGGATGAATGGATGGATAGATGAATGGGTGAGTGAATGAAAGGGTGGATGAATGAATAATGGATGGATGGATGGATGGATGTGTGGATGAATGGATGGATGTGTGGATGAATGGATGCAGGGACGGATGGATGAATAGATGAATAGGTGAATGAAGGTAGGACAGGCGCAGGAGCTTCCTTCTCTTTCTACTTCTCAAACTCCTTCTGTATCTTTTGGTGGTGTCCAATCTTTTCCCAGCGTCTGCTCCTTGACTTGCTGTATTTTCCTCCTCTCCGCTCCTCTCAAAAGTCCATCTATTCCCATGTCTTCAATGCTCACCTCTCTGCAGGTGATTCCTTAGGCTTTAACTCCAGGCCTGCCCTCCCCCCTGAGTTCTAGAGCTCATCTTCCATTTGCTGCACGTTCCCTTGTGTTCTGTTGATGCCTCAAAGTCAATAGGAAAAGGTTGAACTCGCGTCCATCCAACATAAATCCAGTATTTACCAAGTGCCAGCTCTGAGCCAGGGTCTACACTTGGCACAGGGGATGCACTGAGAAATAGACTTGAGATCCTGGGCATGGAAAGGTCCTGCTAGCAGCTTCAGCCTCTCAGGTTGAAGACAGTGCGGCTGTGGATAAAGACTGGGTGGACGGGAGAGGCTAGAAGGAAGCCACTCAAGGATCCACGTCCCTGAGACCTGATTCTACCCAAGGACAATAACTCGAGCTGATGGTATCCATGGTATGGAGTAGTCCTCAGACATTAAAATCATGGTTTCAAGGAGAATTTCAGGGCCTGAGGAAATCTTTGTGATATAATGTTAATTTTTAAAAGTGGGATGCAAAGCCTTCCATATGTGTGTGGTCAAAAGGCCAGAAACTTAGGCACCCAGATGCTGGGGGGTGGGGTGGGGAGGGATGCTTTTCTCTCTCTTTCTCAATTTCTTAATTCATTCTGCACTTCATTTCTTCCTTCCTCTCTTACTCTTTTGCTTTTATGGTTGGTATTTTCCCACTTTAACATAATTTGACTTATTAGTAAATACCTTTTCTCTTTTCTCTCCTCTTCTTCCATACCTTCCTCTTCCATCTTTTCCTCTCCCTTCCTTTTTTGAACGGTGCTAGAACCTTGCCCTACGTCTGGCTTGTGGTCCAGAAACAGCCTATATCCAATCAAGCCACTCACTGGTCAGGCCCCAAATCAAGCCTAAATGTTAACTGGACCAGAATTAAAGAAAAAAAACATCACTTGCCCACCAACTCACTCATACTTGTTGTGAATATATATATTCATTTGGCAGGTGTTTGGTGCTCTGAAATGATTTGCCCAGGTCCATGCTGTGCTGAAGATGAGAGGTGTCCTACCAGGTGAGCTAGAGGGATGGGACAGCATAGCCCCCACCAGGGAGGGGGCAGGAGGCCTGCTCAGAAGGCAGGAGTGGGTGTTGCTTGGAGACCTTTAGAACTGAGGGACCAGTTGGCCACACTCAGCACCTATGCTCGACCCAGCTGAATTCTGCAAACTGTGAATTGTTGCTCTGGAAGTTAAAAAAAAAAACATGTCTGTACTTCCATGAGGAATATGATTTCTGATTTCCTAACACTTTATAGGCCCGAGATCATGTTGCTGAGATCATGGTAGGTAGAAGCAGAGAGGGACAGGGGAACAGGCTGGGCCCTGTCCCTGTAGCCCTGGGGTCCTGAGCCCTGCATGCTGACAGCCGCCAGGGCTGGCCTGCCCGGCCCCCATCCCCTGCGTCTCACATGTACCTGGCTTTCCCCTCAAGGCGATGGGCTCGCTGGGCTCCGAGGGGTCGCTCACACCATATTGGTTCATTGCTCGCACTCTGAAGACATACGACTTCCCTTTCTCCAGATCCAAAAGGGCGAATCTTGGGGATTTCACAGGAGATTCTGTGCTGACGGCCTCCCAGGTGCCACTACCTATGACCGACTGTGACAAAGGAGAGAAGCTTCTGTTGGTTCGGCAGTTGCCTGAGCCTGGCCCTGGGCTGGCCACTTCCCACACACTCTCTCATTAACTTTTATCCCAGCCACGGCTGCCCCTGAACACCTGAGCTCTGGACTCACCTGCCTCCCCGCCATCTCTACCTGGATGCCTACTGAGCATCTCACGTTCGGCATGGCCAGGACTCGACCCTGGAGCTTGCCCTCACACCAAAGTGGCCCACGTGGAGTCAGTGACACCCATCCTTCCACTTGCTCAGGCCAAAACCTTTGGAGCGATCCTGGACTCTCTTTTCCTCTTTCTTGCACGTCCCAAACATGCTCCATCCACAAATCCAGTTGACTCTACCTTCAAAATGTATCCAGAATCCAACCATGACTTGCCACCCTCATGTCCCCTGCCACAACCTTGATCCAAGCCACCATTGTCTCTCATCTGAGTTATTTTAATAGCCTCCTAGCTGGTCTGCCTGTTTCTACCTTTAACTGCCTTCAGTCTTCTTCTCTTTTTTTTTCCCCCTCCAAATGACAGTCTGAGGGACCCTTTTACCAGAACAAGTCAGAGCTTGTCCTGGTCTGCTCTGAGCCCTCCCTTAGAGCGGAGTTTGGCTGGCTCCTCCCTTCCTTTAGGCCTTTATTCAAAACACACCTTCCTGCAGACACCTCCCCAGCTCTTCCATTGAAAATTACATCAGCCCCTCCCTTCAACACTTTAAATCCCCTCCCTGTGTGATGTCTTTCTCCTAAGGGCTATACCATTAACTAACATGCTAAATATGTTACTCATTTATCTCGTTTATCATTGGTCTCCATCCCCTACTCGAACGTCAGCTCCAGAGGCAGGGATTTCTGTCTGGACCCAGGGCCAAGAACAGTACCAGCACGTGCGAGGTGCTCAGTCTACGTTTGTGGGACAAATAAATAAGTAAAGAGATGAGTTCTCACAATAACCCTGCCAGGCAGGTGTTCCTTTCCCCACTGATGGGGAAACTCAGGTTCAGGGAGTTTTGGAAACTTGGCAGAAAGTCATGCATCGAATAGCTTGTCTATTTGGTATTTAAGCTCAGGTGTGGGTGCTCCCAGCCTGCTCACTCTCCACAGCGTCAGGGACCCCAAAGACACCCATAAAGTCTGCGGCTCTGGGCAGAGAGAAGGTGAAAAGCCAAAGGTGATGCAGGCTAGCGAGGCATCGGGGGGCCACTTCGGCTGAGTCTGGGTGTGAGACTCGAGACCTAGAAGCACCAGGAGACCCACTGACCCTTCCTTCCCTGTACTTTCCCCTTCCCAGAAGGCCGCTCTGGTTGCCAGGGGCCTAGGGCCCAGGTAGGCCAAGCAATCACTATAAAACCCAGTGAACATCACGGATCACCTGCTGTGCGCCGGATTCTGTTCTAAGTCCTGTGTGCTTTAATTACTTTGTTCCTCATATTGACCCTATAAGGTGTGTTCATTTATTGTCTCTGTTGCACAGAAGAAGGAATGGAGGCACAGGGAGACGAAATAGCTTGCTCAAGGTCACATAGCTAGTGGGTAGCAGAGATAAGGTTTGGACCCAGGCAGCTTGACTCCCAGGTCTTAACCATGATACTCACGAAACAAATCCTCGGTTGCTGTAGCTTTCCTATGTCGGGGAAATGGGATCACTGTGCGTGTGCAAAGGGAGGCCCATTTGGACAACCGGAGCCAGGACTTTTATACTCATTGATTCGCTGACCCTGTATCGTCCACCTGCTATGTGCCAGGGTCAACAGCATCTCCTAGGGAAGTGTTCACAGGCCCGGGGCCACCGGCCCTGGCTGCCTCTTATTTCACCCTCACAGGGTGGGTTGTCCAGTCTACGCTGGAGGAAACCGAGGTTCAGAGAAGGTCGGAAACTGGCCCCCTCAGCAGACGTCCGGGTCGGAATGATCTCGATGCCACGCTGTCTTTCACTCTGCCATGCTGCCTCTTGCTCACGGAAATCCACGCCGCACAGGTTCCCGCCTCCCAGACCCCTGTCCCAACCCCGTTTGCAGTGAAAACTGCCCTCTAGTACCATCCTCCATGCCCTGTGGGTGCCATCCATTGTGGCCCTGGCTGACGGGGACCAGCCTCACTTCCCTCCCAGCATGGCTCTGGCCAAGAAGAGGTGCTTGACCTAAAGCATGCCAGATTTGGGGGCCAGGAGAGGCCCAGGGAGCAGTGGATCTTACTGTTGTTACTGTTATCTGTGTCTCTTAATTTTTCGTATTTCCATGAATAACCTCGAGACCTGCCATCGGAAACTGGCCTCTAGGGGTGGGAGGTAACCTCAAAAGGTCATTGAATCCATCCCCGTGCTTCTGTGTCAGGCCTGCTCAGGGAGCTCTCTTCTGTGCTCTGAAGGCACCCCCCCCGGGGGGGTGGGGCATTGCCTTGCTCGGGGTCCCTCCGCCCTCCCTGAACTGCTCCACAACCTGGATCCCACAGCCTGTCTATTTCTCGGGCTAGCCTGGGGTGGGGGCCGTGGGTCTCCATACCTTCTCCAGGGAGTACGTCAGCGGAGCTCTGCCCCGGGGCCTTGGCTCCTCCCAGCCCAGAACCACGTAGGCCTCACGGATCTCAATGGCATGGACATTGGTCGGGGGCGAGGGGATGGTCACGAAGTCTAGAATCAGAGTCATCCGGAGGCAGAGATGAGTGAGCCCTCTGAGACCCCTAATCTCAGCCTCTTGTTTTATGGAGGAGGTAACGGGGGCCCAGAGAGGGGCAGGAACTTGCTTCAGGTCACCAAGCAAGGCCAGGCAGAGCTGGGGCCAGAACACAGGCTTCCCAATGTCCTGCCCCAGACGTTCCACGCCCCCCTACGAGGGGCCTACTAAGACAGGCCACCATCACCCGAGAACTCTGGCTCCTCTGACTGGACCCCTCCCGTCCTCGCCTCCACACACCCGGACATGGACCGCTTCCGTCTCTTTGCCCAACGTTTGTGTACCAGAGTTTCCAGAATCGTAAAGGGGGCTATAGCGTCTTGAGGTAAAGCGTCCTGAGATTCACACATACCTTCGAAATCATCTGTGCTGACCACAATCTTGTTTCCCAGACCAAAAGGGATCTCTAGGATGGAGAATGGAGCAAGTTGGGGAAGAAGTAGGGATGCAGGGCATGTGGGGGCTGGGTCAGGAGGGTCAGGGCCGGACCTGCCCTGCTCTGGGGGCTGATTCCTCCCCCGTTCCTGGCCTTGGCCTTTCGGCCCCTCGCAGCGCGACCTTGGGCAGGTCCTCTGTGGGCCCCAGCATTCTCAGGGGTCCAAAGCTGGGGCACTGCTGCTCCAGGCCTTGAGTGGTACTCTGTCCTCTTGGGACAAATGAGAACAGAGAGGAGAAGTGATGCGGCCGGGGTCAGATTCCTAGGGCACAGTGGAGCTGGGAGGCAAACCTAAGGTTGACTGACTCCTTGGCTGTGAGGGCTGTATCCCCTCACCTCCCCCCAGGCTGGGGGCTCCGGAGGCAGGGCTGTTCCTCTGCTTCAGATTGAGGGGATCTGTAGAAGGCGCTGTGGTCCTCCTTCAGCTTAGCATTTCCTGTGCACCGGTCTGTATTTCTTCCATCAGACTAGCTGTACCTTCCCCCCCAGGTCAGGGGTTCCTGGGGACAGCACTATTTCCTCCAGCAGTCTAGAGGGTCCTGAGGCTGTGTCTCCTCCATCAGGTTAGGGGTTCCTGAGGGCTGGGCTATGTCTTCCCCCTTGAAACAGGGCTCGAAATGGGGGCTGTGCCACCTGTCTCCTGTGTGAGTCAGTCCTGAGCGCGCCCTGACTGATGCTCTAGAATGACCCTTCGGGGCCTTTGTACACACCTGTCTTCCTCCGGGCTTCATCATGGTCACCCATGACCGCCGGTTCTGAGGCCTTGGAGGGGAGGCTTCTGCCCGCCTTGTTGATGGCTCTCACCCGGAATCGATAGCTCTGGCCCTGGATGAGGCCTTGGATTGGGCACCGACAGGTCCCGCCGGGGGCCTCGTGGCAGGGCACCCATTGCCCAGACTCGCCCTGGCACCTGTGGGAAAGGCAGCCCCGCTTTAGGCCCTGCTCATGACTCATACCTTCCCAGTCTGAGCCTCTTCCAGGGCCTTTTTCCCATCCTGGGCTTCCTGCCCAGCTTGTCTTGGCTAATTAAAGTCCAGCTCTCCATTTAAAACCTTGGCTCCAACCTCAGTGCCGCAGGAGGTTGGGGGCCATCCCCTACCTCCCCTGATGGAACTTTCCACGCCTTTCATGGAGATTTCCTGTGTGTCTGGGGCTGTGTTGGGCCCTTCAGATCCATTGTCTCATTTAACCCCAACAGTCCCTGGAGTTAGGTATGACTACCTTCACTCTGCAAATGGGAATCCACAGCTCAGGGAGCGAGGTGGCTTGCCCAAGATCTCACAGCGTGTGAGTGGTGGAGATAAGGTTTCACCTGAGGGCTGTCCACCCCTAAGTTGGCATGCCTTCTGGATTGACCCTGAGAGCCTGGGCTCTCTGAGCCCTCTGGGCACCATTGTCCTCAGGTCATACCATGGCACACATTACTGGCGGGACAGGGCAATGGTCATGTGTGGGTTCAAATCCTGCCTGTACCACTAATGAGCCATTGAGTAATTGCCCCATGTATCCCAGTTTCCTCATCTGCAGAATGAGGCACCGAAGAGTCCCCTGCCCCTTAGAAAGGGTTGTTGGAAGGACTTACTGAGATAAGGCATGAAGCCCCAGGTACATAGTATTCCAGCCTGTTGGCGACAAGGTTATGTGCTGCTTCAAGCTTGGGCCTCTGAGCTGGCCGCACCGAGACAGGTGGGGAATCTGGGCAGTCCCCTTCCTGGTGTGCCCCCTCCCTCTGGGGTCACCGCTACTGGTGCCTGTCCGTCACTCAGAGAGGAAACTAGCCAACACATGCACATGTGCTCAGGTTCCAGGCCCTGAGTGTCTGCCCTTCCCAGGGTCCACTCCCGCTGTAAACAGTCCAGAGGGCAGTACCCTTATCCAGCCGTGGAATGCCAGCCACCTGTGAACACCCTTTTATTGCCCCTAGAGTACACAACATGTCGACCTCCTGCCCTGTTCTGAGGCTAGGCATGGGGCTCCCTCTTTCCTGTGGCCGCATTCTCGTTTTCACAACCAGGCAGAGGGCTGCCTCCGTGGGGAGTCTGCCACTCAAGGGGCTGACTCACAGCTCGATGGAGTAGCCGGTGATGGGGCTGCCCCGAGTGTCACTGGGCGGGGTCCATGTCAGGATGAGGCAGTCTCTGTTCACATCCAGGCATTGGACATTCAGTGGGGAGCCTGGAGCCCCCGGTTTCTCTGCTGCAGCATCTGAAATCCAGGGGTGGGATGGGTGGAGGAGGTGGGAAGTTTCCTCCAGTCCATGCCCACTGGGCAGCTGCTCCCTCCCACTGCCGCCCAATGTCCTCTTCTCAATGTCCATCCAGGGGCTCAGTTTTGATCTTGAAAACCAGGACCTGAATAATAGCTTCCTCTTTTTAAACAACAGCATCTGCGGTGGTGGGAGTACCATTTATTAGGGCCCCTCCTACGCCATGCACCTGAAAAATTGGCATAATTAATCTCTGAGCCTCAGAGCAACTCTCCACTTTGCAGATGAGAAAACTGAGCCTCACAGGGAAAAAATGACTTGCGCTGGGTCACCCCACCAGTGAAGTGGCACAGCCCGGAGGCAGAAACGGACCAGGGACTGGAATCATCCCATCCTGTACTCAGCCCTCACTCCCGAGCTCCCGCCAAGTCTGAGACTGTCCGGTTGTGTTCTTTGGAAGGTTATAGAAGGCTGTAGAGATTCTTAGAGAGACTCTAACCCAACACCCTATTTGTAGCAGGGAAACTGAGGCTCCAAAGGGCAGGGGACTTGCCTAAGGTCCCACAGAAAAATCAGTCAAGGACAGAGTCCTGGTCTCTGGGCTTCAGCCCCCCTCTGCCACACCTCCTCACCTCTCACAAATACGTAGGTGCTCTGCTCCCGGGGCCCAAAGGGTGAAGCCACCTGGACTGTGTAGAGCCCCTCGTCCTCCTTGTAGGCACAGGACACCTTCAGAGACGCCTGGCGGTCTGCATAGAGGATCTGCTGGCGTTCCGAGTACCTCACTGGCCTCCCTGAGAAGGAGATGGGCCCAGCATGAGCTCACGCGCCATCTTGGCCTCACCTGGGAACCCACAGATGCTCTGGGTGTCTTGGCAGAGCTGGGGCTGATGTGGCCATAGCCTGAGGCTCAGCTGGGGAGTCGGAGATGGTGTGGAGGCCACTGAACTCTCCAGAAGGCTTGGGGTGGGGGCTGCGGTGAGGCAGGGTCCAGGGAAGGGGTTGGGAGCTCAACCAGGGGAATGAGGATTTAGGGAAAGGGTTGGGTCGGTGGCTCAGTGAGCAGCTGGAGGTTCTGTGAGGAGATGAGAAGAAGAGATGGGGCCCTGTGTGAGGGTCAGGGGCTCTGTGAGGGGGCTGGGGTCTCACCGAAGGGGCTGGAGCTCTAGGAAGGGTATGGGAGTTCAGTGAGGGGGGACAGTGAACTGAATGAAGGAGGTGAGGTGCTAAGGCGGGGTTCAGAAAAGGGGTGGGGCTCATTGAGAGAGCTGTGGTGTCGGTGAGGAGGGGAGAGGGCTCATTGAGGGGGTAGGGGTCAGTGAGGAGAGCGGGGACTCAGGGAGGTGGGACCTTAGTGAGAGGAATGGGGACTCAATGAAGGGGCTCGGGGACTCAGGGAGTGGTCTTTCCCCCAAGACCCCGCTGTTGGGCTGCCCTACTCTTTGTCCCGCTTGAAGGCCCCTCCCACCTCTTAGCACCTCTATTCTGGAAGATCTACAGGTTGGGAAAACATCCAGGCTGGTTATTGCAGCTGTTCCTCTGGGCTCCTCCCGGCTTCTCCATACCTCTGCCCCCTCTCCTGGCAGGTGCAGCCTCCCTAGGCCCAGAGCTGTGGGGTCCTGGGGTGGAGGCTGGACTCCTTGTCCTTGGCCGCAGGCCTGGTCACGGACAGGGCAGGAAGGAGGTCCAGCCGTCCTCCTTCTCCCTGGCGAGGCCACCTCTTCCTGCCTTATCTGAGCAGCTTTCTGCAGTCTTGCCTGTGACACCCCCCAGGATCTTCCAGCTCATGGGCGGTAATTATTTCCCGGCACCCACGCCTAAACTCGTAAAAGCCCTGTGCCACGGTCACAGCCTGCCCT
>PVJD01009903.1:0-58341 GCA_004026545.1 Mormoops blainvillei
AGCACAATTTACAATAGCCAAGAATTAGAAGCAATCTAAGTGCCCAACAGTAAATGAGTGGATCAAAAAACTGGTACATTTACACAATGGAATACTATGCAGCAGAAAGAAAGAAAGAGCTACTACCTGTTGCAACAGCATGGATGGAACTGGAGAGCATTATGCTAAGTGAAATAGGCCAGGTGGTGAAAGACAGATACCATATGATCTCACCTATAAGTGGAACCTAATCAACAAAGTAAACAAGCAGGCAAAATATAACCAGCAACATTGAAATAAAAAACAAACTACAGTAACCAGAGGGGAATGATAGGGGAAAAGGAGAGGAAGGGTCATCCAGGAACATGCATAAAGGACCCATCGACAAAGCCAAATGGGGGAAGGATTGAGGGTGAGAGATGGGGAGGGGTGGGGCAGGGGAAAGAGTTGGCAGGAAAATGTTGACGTCGGGAAGATGAGATGGGGTGCAGGGCAGAAGGGGTAAAGGGGAGAAAAAAAATGAGACAACTGTAGTAGCATAATCAATAAAAATTCAATAAAATATACAATAAACTATTGTATACATATGCAATAAAATATACAAAATAAAAAGAACAATTAACTTTTGATATATTTGACAGGTAAAAACATCTTGCCTCCTCCCACAACCACATCAAAATTACAAATAAAATATAGAACAACCACCACATTAGAACTGAGTGGAATGGAAGTCTGATGATTACATAATTAAAGAAACCACATCCAACCAGACTGCCAGGAAAGGCGGAGACGCAAACTGGCTGGTCCCACATCCATGTGTGGTGGATAAAAATTCGGCAGGGATATCTCGGGAGTGAGGAGTCCCAGCCCTACACTGAACACCCCAGCCCAGGGTTCCAGTGCCAGGAAGATAAGTCCCCACAACTTCTGGCTGTAAAAACCAGTCCCCACTGGTTTTTGAGTTGGTGGGAAAAGAAAAAAAAGATTAGTTTTAGTAAAATCATATGTAGCAGGGAAAAGGATGATTTTGAGAACTATTTGTAATGTATGTACTACAGATGAATCTTAGGAAATTCAAATCAATTTACAAATATTCTCACGGTTATCGTATGTAAACATTCGAATGTGTTGGGATTCAAAAATCAAAGTGTTACTATCAAGGAGCTTGTAAACAAATAAGGAATACAGACATGTACGACCAACAGAAATGTAGTGTGAAAGGTTTTGTGATGAAAGAACACTCTGACCTGGTCCTTGAGAAATGAGGAGCACCCATCAGCAGAGAGGGAACGGGACAAAGTCCATGGTTCCATCCTTGCAGCTCAATGTGGAAGAAAATGCAGGAAGGGGAGAAGAGCCTAGGAAGTAAGGCTAAGTTAAGTTTTTAAGATTTTACAATGTAAGCAATGAGGGGTCATAGAGTGTTTTTTATAAATAAATATTTTAGAAAGACAGTTAATTAACCTTTAAAGCAAAATTGAAATGGACTCTGGTAATAATGATCACGTGTGTGCAGGGCAGGTGCGGGTATTGACATTTTCACCCCGTGGTTCACATGTGCAAAAAGAATAACTTCTTAACATCTCTGTATAAAGATGACCTTAAGATTTATTGCCCAAACTGGAACAGTTTTGAGAATAAAAGGTGGGCACTTTTAATAATTATGCTGGGACAACATCCCTAAATTGAGAGTGTCCTGCGCAAATGAGGAGGTAGAGTCACTTATTTATAATTAAACTAAATTTTCTTTAGTTGTTAAAAAAAATTGGCAAATACAATCTTCATTCAGGGATTAGAATTCAGACTCGCTCAATAAAAGTCTTTCTGGTTTACATCAGTCATTGCTAGATGACCATTTAGATAAAAGTCAAAGAATAAGAGCTAACACTTACATGACCAATGCCATATTAGGCATTGTTGCAAGCACTTCACACATATTAAGTCATTTAATCCTCAAGTAAAAAGCTGTGAGGTTCGTATTAATAGAAGTGCTCCTTTTAGAAGTGAAGAAATCAAGACAGTGAGTTTAAAAGACATGACCAAGGTTAGCTGTTGACTTAGCAGGTACTAAAGCTACAATTCAAATCCAGGTTGTCTGGTACCAATATCTCTTTCCAACCCATTACTACATTGCCTCTCAGACTCTAAGCCACTGGCATGTTGGCTCCTATATTGGGATTCCAGATAAGCAATGAGTAATTGTTTCGCACAAGTATGTCCCATGCAAATGTGTGGAGCAACTCTCCACCCCCTTCCTAGTTGCTGAATTAAATTAAATATCCTCTTTGCATGGGTTGGGTGTAGGGATGGCCCCGATTTCTATCTTGGCCCGCACCCTTGACACGTCTGCCGAAGTGCCCTTCGTGGTTGTATAACTCGCTGACTGTTGCTGGAGCAGAGCCCTCATCTCTCAAACCAGATTCAGCTTTGCCCCCTCTCCTGGCTGTGCTGCAGGCCCTGCTCCTCGCCACCTGACAACATGTGCTTTGCTATTAGCATGAATGTTTCAAACTTCGTGGACTGTTTGGGGGATATTTAAGAATAGAGCTATTAACTCTGAATTGAGCTAGAAAAACCCCTCAAGTGGAAAATAGTTTTGTTTGCCTGTGTGCAGTAACAGGAAAATTCCACTATTACACTGTATTTCTCATTACAGCTCAAAATGAACTCTATTATGCAGCAGAAACTTCCTGAAGGCAAAATTCAATGAGTTCTGTTAGCAACAACTAAAATAAACAAACAAACAAAAAATGAAGCCATCTTTGTTCTGTCATTAAGCTGCAATTTTTCCATTGGATGGAGGGCCTTTCATTGCCCTCCATCTAATGCATTTTCTTACCTTACCACCCCAAAAGTAGGCAAGAAGTTGGGGGACAGCTAATGAATTCTGAGTTCCAATTCCAGGTTTACACAGAATTTTCAGAGCCTTAGTTTCTTTTGAGATAATAATTTCTAATATTGGAATAATAATAATACCTGCCACATAGAATATCTATGAAATTTAAATGAGAAGTGGTGAATAAAACATAAAATATTATAAATGGAATTTAGGTTAACAACATCAAAAACCATCTTTTTATTGGTTCCTGTCTCTCATGGCCCATTTGGTGGGTAAAACAGTCACTCCCCACCTCCCCACCCCCACACCCCCCAAAAAAAGATATATCCACCTGGAACTTGTGAATGTGCCCTTATTTGGAAATAGGGTCTACCTCCTCAACGATCTTGAGATGAGATCATTCTGGATTTAGGGTTGGCCCTAAATGCAATGACAGGTATTCTTGTAAGAGAAATGCAGAGGGAGATAGGAGACACGGAGACACAGGGCAGATGCTCATGTGAAGACAGAGGCAGCAATTAGAGCTTTAGTGGCACAAGCCAAGGAACATTTGGCTTTACCAGAAGCTGGAAATGGCAAAGAAAGATTCTCTCTAGTGCCTTCATAGAGGCCCTCCTAACCCTTGATTTTGGAATCCTGACCCCTAAAACTGCGAGAGAATGGATTTCAGTTGTTTTTAGCCATACAATATGATATTTGTTTAGGCAGTGTTAGGAAACTAATACAGTCTACATCCAATCCATCAGTAAAGTCTACATCCAATCCACCAGTAAATCAAGACAGCTTAGCCTTCAAGACACGTCCAAGACCATGCACCACCTTCTCCTTCCCCATTAGCTACTCCGAACCACCACTATCTCATCCCTGGCCATCCTGCTTTAGTCTTTGCACCCCTTAAAGTTATACTGCAATCAGAGTATAATTTAAAACTGAAGTAAAATCTTGTCAGTCCTCTGCTCAAATCTTCCACCTGCTTTTCGTTTCTCTTAGAATATAACCCAGATACCTCATCACGGCCTGCCAGGCTGGATATGATCTGGTTCTGCTCTTTCTCTGAGGTGATTTCTTACCACTTTCTCAGTCGCAGTTTCCTTACTGTTCTGAGAATGTGTCAGGCACCCTCCCTCAGAGCTTTTGAGTGCTTTTCTTTCTGTCCAGACAACCTCAGGCCTGCTTCTTTGCAGGTCTCTTCTCAAATCCCACCTCCTCAGAGAAGCCCCTCACATTCATCTCATGGGAAGTGGCCTACCCCAGTTAGTGAATGTCACATCACCGTAACGATTTTCTTCAAAGTGCTCATGACAAACAGTACTTGTTTTGTTTATTTTCCTGTTCATAGCCTCTCTCTATTATGAGAACGAAGCCTCCCTTAAGTATTAGCACCTTGTCTGTCTTGTTCATTGCTACATTTCTGGTACCAATGCTCAGCACACTGCAGCCACTAATAAGATATTTTGTGAATGAATGAAGAAACCAACAGATCTTTTAGCTATTAAGGGTGTTAACCAAAGAGGATAGAGATGATAACTATTTTCAACACCGCCCCAAACAGCACTTTCGGGAGAGTAACCTAGAAGCCACCTACACACATTCTCGGTGGATAGGATAAGAGTCACCACCAAAGGGAACAACCCATTGTAGTTTAAAAGTGAGATCTAAAGTCAGAGCATAGTTAAGTAGTAGTAACTTTTCCATGAGGTATTTTAGAATGCTTAAAACTGTCAAGTCCAAGATATAAATTAATGTTGAATCTATGAATGAGTTCCTGAAGGGATTTGGGAACAACAAAAACAATTTTTCATGCCTTTAATACTTACTAGTTTAAAAAATGTTTTCCCGTGGCTTATTTCGATTCTTATCTGACTGAATAAGAGATGGCAGACGATATTATTTTCATCTTACAAATGGGAATATGGAGACTAAGTGACCTATGCAAGATCACACAACTGCCCAACTGGCATTTGGGTAGGCCCAGACCTAAACGAGGACTTTTGACTTCAAATTTCTTATTTTTCTCCATTGCACGCCATTCATCGATTTATTTAATGTACTATATTACTGAGCACCGACTGTTTCGGGTACTGTTTTGAGTGGAACATAAATGAGGTTAAGGAAGTTGATAATCTTTGTCTTTGGTTTTTCGTTTAAAAAAAAAGTGTAATGAATATACTACTTGGGGAAAAAAAATCAGTACAGTAGTTACTACCTTGTACCCACCCGGCTGTCTCCTGATGCAACTGATGTTATCTGGAAATCTTTGAAAATACATAGGGTAAGTCCCTGCCTCTGGAGTGAGGTCCTTCCGGGAGGTGGTGCCTGGACTAGATGACCTTGGCTGGCTCACCTGCATCCCTGAGGCTAGCCAAGGCACCTGATAAGTGAGCTAGTACTCCTGATACTAAGGGTGTCATTCTCGCATCTTGGGGTTGCGGAGGGGAAAGGAGGGTAGTTCTACTGGGGAATGCTTCAGGAGAAAGGCAGCGTCAAACCTGAGCAGCCAAGACATTCGGACCTGGGTACTCAGACAGGTTTAACCCGCGGTCTGGGGGCGGGATTCCCTGCGGGGCGGGGCGGGGCGCGGCGAGGGGCGGGGAGGTGCCCGTCGACGTGGCAGCCGCGGGGGCATGCGCGCCTGGTGGCCATCTTGGAGGCGGGGACGCACGGCGGGAGCTCCTGTGTGCATCTTCCTACTCTCCTCTGAGCCGTAGCCTTAACATCCGTACTTCCCTGTCTCCCACTTTTCAGCTGTCACGCCACACTCTCTCGGGCCCATAGGTGAGCGTCAGCCTGGGAGCAACGTGGGTGCATGCGGGCGGCGGCAGCGGTGGTAGGGGTGCAGGCGCCTGAGCCGGGCGCCGAGGGGCGCAGTACCCGCAAGGTGGGCGGGTCGGCCTGCCCTTTGGTAGGCGAGGGACTTTACTGAGGCCCAAGCAGTCGCTCATTCCCGGCGTGGCTGTGGGAGCTTGCAGGATGCAGCCCAGGCTCTGGTGCCCTTCCCAAGACAAGCCGCGGCTTGTACTGTGGGCACGTTTCGGGGGTCTTGTTCCGGCACTTTGCTCTTGTCCGGGAGCGGCTGGCTCTTTGGCTCCGCCTTCAGGGCGCTGGCAGGGGTGAGGAGGGCGGTAGAAACCAGTGGCTAGCACCCGCTGACCTTAGCCCGGCCCAGCTCGGCCTGGAGACGTGGCAGAGCCTTGGGGGGCAGGCCGCTCCCGCCGCTGGCTGGGTCAACGAACCTCAGCGGCAGTGGGAAATGGCTTATTTGCCCGTAGGTTCTCCAGTCAGTGTCTGACAGCGCTCCAGGGGGCTTTTGTCCTCTGCTCTAGTACATCAACAATAATTGATTTACGGTTATGAAAGCTCCGTTAGTCCGTTTCTTTTCTTGTCTACGTATAATGTGTAATGTTGATACATGTCACTTTTTCTGCCTCGACCTGAGCACTAAAACCTTTACCCACTCGGACATTTCACTGTTGTTTTATCACCATAGCTTCTTTTTTAATAGAAGGTAGTGCATTTAGTTATACAAAATTTAACCAATATTGTCATTAAGCCAGTTCTCAGATAGTAAAGCTTTTAGAGGCTGAAATAAATCGACTAATTATTCCATGGTATGGGTGGCATTCATTGTGCAAAGTTCTTTTGCCACCACATTTGTTAATGTTAGGGATGACGGTCATCTTTAAATATGACGTCCACTAGCCACTGTAAGACTTTGGTAGCGTCTGTGGCAGGAAATGAATAACTAATAGAGAAATGGGAATCTGCAGCGATGCCTGTAGGAGAGCATTGTGCCCGTTTGCCTCTCCTCCCACCCCTCAGTGCAGTTCAGAACGACTTCTGTCCCCTCTCCGGCTCTCACTGCATTCATCTCCAATTTAACACATCCATTCAGTTTTTCAGATGTCATCCTCTTTAGTATTTCTGCAGATTTTGATACTGTTGCCTATTTCTGTCTTGGAACACTCTGACTTTTGGACACCACAGTCTTCCTGGTTTTCTTTTTATCTTTCTGGTCATCTCGTGTTCTCTGTAGCTTGTATTCTACCTAGCTAATTTTCAAGGATTGGTTGGATCGTCTTATCTTCTCACTCTATTCTCTTAATCTCATCCTAGAACGGAACTTTAGAGACTTTGGGCAAACTGAGGGAACCCACACTTACGTGGTTTCTAGGCTGCAGACCAAGTCATTGTCTTTCCTTGGATGTTTCAAGGAGCTTAAATTCAGCATGCCCAGTATAAACACTATATAACCGACGCTCCAAAGCTATTAAGCAAATACCTTGACCTTTTCCGATGTTCCCTAAGTGAATGACGCCACCATCTCTATCCAGTTGTGCAAACCTAATGTCTCCCCATCATTGCCCATAGCCAGTCTGTTACTGAGTCTTAACTGCCTAGACATTTCTTGAATCCACTCTTCTTCATCTCCACCATCACCACCATAGTCTAGGCAATTTTCAGCTGATGTGCTGCACTAATTTTTAAAACATTCAGTACCTGACTATTTAGTCTTTTCCTTTAGACTGTCAAATAAAACAGTGACAGAAGCCAACTCAGCAATTGCCATCTAGTGTGAATTAATCAAAATTATACCAGTTTGTTTCTGTCACATTGGCAAAAAAATACTCTTTTTGGTGTGCCGCAGAATTTTAGCAAGTAGTTTATGTATGCCATGAGATGGAAAAAGTTGTTGAAAATTGCTGGTGTAGGCCAGAGTTTTTCAACCTTGGCATTATTGATATTTGGGGCCAGATAATTTTTTTCTGTGGGGTGGGGAAGGGCAGAATCATCCTCTTCCCCACTTCTCTAGGTGTCTAGGGTATTATTCCTTCCTATCTGAACTATTTCTGTATCTTTCTTAACGGTCTCTGCATTTACTCTCACTGTCCTATGGCCCAATCTGCATACATGTCATCAAAATAATCTTTCAGCACAAATATGAATTGTCAAAAGCTACACTCAGCCTAAATGTTTTTTAACAGATAAATGGATAAAATTGGTACATCTATAAAATGGAGGGCTATTCAGCAAAAAAAAAAAAAAGAACTACTGATACATCCAACAACTTGATGGATTTCAAGTTACTGTATTTTGCCGTGTATAATGTGCATCCACGTTTTTGGCCCAGACTTTCAGGGAAAAAAAAATCTTTTGTTTTAATTTTTTAATTCAGTTTTTAATTTATTTATATTTAGAAACAAAACCAATTATCATATTCCAGGGTATTATTTTGCATACAGATATCATTATTGCTTTCTAGAGTTACACTTTTAACACACATAAGAATAAATAAAAGAATTAAAAACATTTATATAGACACAGAATTAGTACTATGCATGTATAATGCGCACCCTTATTTTTCCCTCAAAAATTTGGGGAAAAAAGTGCATTGTACACAGCAAAATAGAGGAATTGTGCTGAGTCAGAAAAGCCAGTCTTAAAAAGTTATATGCTGTTCGTGATTCTATTTATGTAACATTCACGAAATGAGAAAATGTTAGAGAACGTTTGGTTGCCAGGGCTTATGGTTGGTGGAAGGGTGGGATAGAGGAGCGGCATGAGGGGTTCTGTCCTTGGGGGACAGAACAGTTCTGTATCCCGATTGTGATGGTGGTTACACAAGTATGTGCGTACGATGCAACTTCATAGAACTACACACACATACACACTCACACGTGCGCAAATATAAAAACAGGTAAAATCCAAATAAGGTCTATAGTTTAGTTACTAGTATTGTGCCAATGCTAATTTCCTAGCTTTGATCATTGTACTATAGTTATATAAGATAACTATTACTGGGAGAAACTGGGTTAAAGGTATGCATGGACTTCGTTCTATTTTTGCAACCTTCTTGTGAATCTAAAGTTTCTTCAAGAAGGTAAAACAAAAGACAAAAAGTGTCACTCCCAGCTTTAATACCCTATAGAGACTTCCCGTCCTTAAAAAACCCAATTCTTTAACCTGGTTTATAAGGCTTAACACAGCCTGGGCTCCTGCTGTGTTCCAGTCCTTCTTCTTTTCTGTTCTGTGCTAAATTGGTTTTGTTGAATGTATCTTGTTCTTGCTACCTTATTAGGGCCTTTATCTCTCCTATACATTCACTTTTTTTTGAAATTCGCCCTCCTTATCTCTTTCCCCTTGCCTAATTAAGTTCTCTACATTCTACAGATCCTTGGGGAGGGGGCCCTTGCCTAAGCTTCGAGTCAAAATCATATTCCTGTCAAACAGAACTGTTCCTACTCTCAGCACATAGTTTAGGCTACAATTCATTGTACATTGGTATTACTCTTTGATTATCCCCTGGACTGGACTGTAAGTGTCCTGTTTTTACATCCATTGTGTTTCCAGAGGCGGCAATAGTATTTGGCAAGCAGCTGACCTTCACTGAATGTTAAGTGAGTAAAAACATCAAAAACAAATTTTGTGTGTTTAGAAGTTTTGAGTTTATTGTGACAGACTTGATAATTTGTAATTTTTAAGGGAATTTCCCCATATTTTGTAATCATTATCATCTGTTACAACCCTGGTATCTAGTGGCATTTTTGCCATAGTTAACTTTGCTAAAACCTGAGACCTATCATTTAGCCATTGCTGGGTATGTTTTAGAATGTGAGAAAAGCAGAAAATTGAGTACATTTTATTATTAATGTTAACATTAAAAGAGTACACAAAACACTGCTTTATGGAGAGAGAGGAAGTGTTTCAAAAATACTTAAATATTTTTATTTTAAATATAATAGTGACTGGAACCTAAATATAAATTTAACATTCATGTGGCAGAAAGTAAATTAGTAACTTACTATTTGAAATATATTGGATGATTAATTATATAATTAACATAAAAATCATAATGATTTATTATATAGTTACCATAAAATTATTTCCCAGTAATAAGTATGTGTATGAAAATATCACAGATTGTTTGCATATGTAACATTCTCACTGACTTTTGAGGGGAAGAGAGGGAGAGGGAGAGAAACATCGATGCATGAGATAAACATTGATCAGTTTGATCTGTTGCCTCTCACACGTCACCATCTGGGGACCTGGCCCGCAACCCAGGCCTGTGCCCCGACTGGGGAATAGCTGGAGACCTTTTGGTCCACAGAGCGATGCCCAACCCACTGAGCCACACTAGGCAGGGCTCACTGACTTTTTTTTTTAAAGGAAGTTTGACAGACCCTTCATCTGGAAATAAGTGGCATTATAAACATTAAAGAATTTGTCTCTTAATGATTCTTTATAAAATTATTCTCTATACATACCAACTTCAAAAATGTACTTTTGACTACTGTGTAATGCTACATTTTAATACTTTTACAGTATATCATAATTGAAGAAAAATGATGGAAGAGAGTGGAATAGAGACAACGCCACCTGGGACTCCTCCACCAAATCCTGCGGGACTGGATGCTGCTGCTGCTGCTTCCGTTTCCGCTGCCACCGCCGTGTCCTCCACCCCGATTCCTTTAGGTAAGTGGAATTGTCTAGCACCTGGCAGGGGTGTCCAACCTGTGGCCTACGGGCCACATGCAGCCCAGGATGGCTGTGAATGCGGCCCAACACAAAATCGTAAATTTACTTAGAACATTATGAGACCTTTTGTGATTACATGTCACAATGTATTTAATGTGTGTCCCAAGACAACTCTTCTTCCAGTGTGGCAGAGAGATGCCGAAAGGTTGGACACCCCTGAAAGTGTATTTTGAGTTAAGAGGCTGTTATTTTTTTCTCACTCGATAAAAAAACAATGCATATGTTAAAAATTCTCTGATCTTTGCCAAGATGAAGGGAAACAGCCTTTTTTAGTTAAGCCCAAAGACAGAAAATGTGTATGTTTTGCTTTATAAAGGTAGACTTTTGTTCTTTATATTCATATTGGCTATAAATCATCTTTCTTATGACAAAAATATTCCAAAAAGTTTTGTCTCATGTTCTATGACTTTGTGATCATTAACCTTTGGAAAAAGTTTTTGAGCCTTCAGTGTATAGATTTTTATGCCCATAGCAGCTTTATTTTATTAAACCACATTGAAACAAAAACAGTCATACTTAAGAAAAATACTATAACTTAATTTTATATAGCTGCTTCTTTAACTTATGGGAATTGAAAGTCATATTTGTTGTATATGTTAAATTACACATTCTAAAAATAGTTCTTGGGATATGGTCTGTTTGTTTGTTTTTTTAATTTTGCAAGAAGAAAGTAATGAGATACTTTGAAAACTTAGGTGAAAAGCATTTCAATTTTGTGTTTTTTTTTTCTCGCCCACATTTTTCTAGCTGCAACCAGTTCTTTTTCTTCTCCAGATGTATCTTCTGTGCAGTCCTCGCCACCACACACATATTCCACCCCTCAGCCCTCCCTTCCTCCTGGGAGGCCCCCAGCATCCTTGCCTTTTGTGCCTCCTTCACCAGTTCCTTCTCCACCACTTGTTACTGCTATAACGCCTCCTGTCTCTCCACCAACTGCTGCTGCTTTCAGTAATCCTCCGTTATCCCCCTTCCCAACTTCAATTTCTGTCCCAAGTACCCTTCCATCGGCGCCCCCTTCGGGTCCTCCTACATCTGGATTTTCTGTTGGTTCAGCTTATGACATTACAAGGGGACATGCAGGAAGAGCTCCCCAGACACCCTTGATGCCGTCATTTTCTGCACCTCCAGTAACAGGTAATTCTCTCTTATTGATACTTTGAAATAAATGGCTGTAGCTAATGCTTTTTTAAGTAACAGCTTTATCAAGATATAATTTACATACCATCTGATTCACACATTTAAAGTGTACATTTCATTACTTCTTGTTGTATTTACAGAGTTATGCAACTATCACCACAATTTTTATAACCTTTTATAATTGGTGTTTAATTATGTATTTATTAGAGAGAGGGCAAGGGAGGGAGAAAGAAAGGAAGAGAAATATTGATGTGAGGGAAACATTGATCTGTTGCCTCTCATGTGCATGTCGACTGGGGACCGAACCCACAACCCCCAAAAGAAACCTCATAAATTATGAGTGGTCACTCTCTACTTGCTTTTAAGTCCTCACAGTCCCAAGCAAACACTAATCTACTTTTTGTCGCTATGAAATTGCCTATTTTAGACATCTCATGTAAATGGAATCTTATGTAGCATACATCACCAGTACTTTATTCTTTTATGGCTAGATGATATTCCATTGAACGGATATACCACATTTTGTTTATTCATTTCATCAGTGAATTATTTCCAGCTTTTGGCTATTATGAACACTGCTTTTCTGAGCATTTGCATACAAGTTTTTGTGTGGACATATTTTTATCTGTCTTGGACATGATACGTAGGCATGGAATTGCTTACTTAAAAAACTGACAGACTGTTTTCCAAAGCGGCTCTTTTACCAACATTGTGTAAGCATTCTGGTCTCTCTGCATCAACACTTTAAACTCATTTCTTTGACTTCCAGAGTTTTTTATTCTCATGTTTTTGCCATTTCAGTTATTAAAATAAAGCTGATGTGACTCAGTATATGATTTTTATATGCTGTAAAACCAAGTAGTACATTATTATAAGGAATGTCAAACAAAATTCCAAATTTTGTCCTAACATTTTGTATACTTACAGAGAAGCATCAGGGTGAAATTAGAGAGGTTTTTTTTTTAAAGCTTTACTTAAAAAAATTATCAGGACTGAATAGCCCAAGGAGTAGTTTTATTTAGCCAGGTAAAAATTTAAAACCAAATAAAGCTCATGTGTTGCCATAAGTTGGTGGTATTGGGCCATTTCCTTTTCTAGGTCAGCTGTAGCTGTTGTACGATTGGCCTGTCTGGAATGGTTGTTGGAAACCAATATCAGAACTTCACCTGTGTCATTTTATGCCTATTGTTTCTCACTGTAGGAAAGGAAGCAACTTTGTCGTAATTTTTATTATCCAACTTTGTGTATCTACCTTTACGAATAAAATTTTTTTGCAGAGTGTAAGTATTATACCCATGTTTATGCATATGTAAGTTTTATTTTTGAGTTAAAAGGGGGTATATAGAGTATGTGTATTTATTGTTATCTGCTTTTATATGATGGACTTGGCTTCTCACATCAATTATTTTTATGCATTAAAGAGATTAGAACTATAGCTGTCAAAATATCCAGGCGTTAAATAGAGTAAACATGAAATAATTTCTGATTTTTTTTTTTTGGTCCATTTTCAAGACAGTTGGTGTAAGCCTATGAAGAAGAAACAATTTTCATTTTTGGAATTTTGTTTCATTTGAATTTTATAAAATAGTTTTAAGAGATTCTTTGAGTTACATTATTTCAGCTGTTTAAACTGGTCATCTTATATACCTTCTTTTTATAGGAAATAGTTTATGGAATAAATTACATATATTAAATACTTTTGCCATTAACTAGGTATGTTGCCAGCCCCTATTACTCAGCAAGCCAGTTTGACATCTCTAGCCCAGGGAACTGGAACCACATCAGCCATTACTTTTCCAGAGGAACAAGAGGATCCTAGAATTGTTAGAGGTCAGGATGAAGCATCTGCTGGTGGACTCTGGGGTTTTATTAAGGTAAGCTGTATTTACTTTAAAAACCATGCCTAATTTTTAGCTTCCATCCAAGAGGGAGGTATAGGTAGATACGCTTTGCTTTCTAGAACAACCAAAAGAAGGACAACAGCCAATTTAGAAAAAAAACAACCAGCACTGCCAGAAAATTGAGCTGTATGAAGTCTGACACCCAAGGAGTTAAAGAAAAAATATTCACCCCGACTGGTAGGAAGGGCAGAGACAGGCACCAGGGCAGAGAGGACATGATGCAACGCGGCGGCTGGAGGACCAGGCGGTCCCACATTCTGGTGTGGATAAAACATGAGGAACAACAGGAGAGCAAGACAGGCTACACACCCCAGGGTTTCAATGTAGGAAAAGAAAGCCTCAAAACCTCTGGCTGTAAAACCCTGTGGGAGTTGCAGTGGTAGGAGAGACTCCCAGCTTCATAGGAGTGTTCGTTGGAGAGGCCCACAGGGTCCTACATTGTACACAAACCCACCTGGAAATCAGCACCAGAAGGGCCCAGTTTGCTTGTGGGTAGTGGGGGAAGTGACTGAAAGCCGGTCGAGAGCTGAGCAAGTGCCATCATGCTCTCTCTGACCCCTCCCCACACACAGCACCACGCTGGTGAAAACCTAAGGCTTCACCCCTTATGATGTAACAGATGCACCGAAACAAAGAAATGTGGCCCAAATGTAAGAACAGATCAAAACTCCAGAAAAAGAAATAAGCAATAAGGAGATAACCTGTCAGATGCAGAGTTCAAAACACTGGTAATCAGGATGCTCACAGAAATGATTGAGTACAAATGCAAAACAGAGGGAAAAATGAAGGCAATGCGAAGTGAAATAAAAGAAAAATATACAGGGAACCAACAGTGAAGGGAAGGAAACCTGGCCTCAAATCAATGATTTGGAGCAGAAGGGAGAAATAAACATTCAACCACAACAGAATGAAGAAACAAGAATTCAAAAAAATGAGGAGAGGCTTAGGAACCTCTGGGACAACTTTAAATGTTCCAACATCTGAATCACAGAGGTGCCAGAAGGAGAAGAGGAAAAGCAAGAAATTGAAAACTTATTTGAGTAAATAATGAAGGAAAACTTCCCCAATCTGGCGAAGGAAATAGTCATGCAAGTCCAGGAAATCCGAGAGTCCCAAAGAAGCTGGATCCAAGGAAGCACACACCAAGGCACATCATAATTAAATTACCCAAGACTAAAGATAAGGAGAGAATCTTAAGAGCAGCAAGAGAACTACCTACAAAGGAGTTCCCATCAGACTGTCAGCTGATTTCTCAAAAGAAACTTTACAGGCAAGAAGAGGCTGGAAAGAAGTATTCGAAGTCATGAAAGGCAAGGACCTACATCCAAGATTACTCTATCCGGCAAAACTGTCATTTAGAATGCAAGGGCAGATAAAGTGATTCCCAGATAAGATAGAGTTAAAGGAGTTCATCATTACCAAGCCTTTATTATATGAAATATTAAAGGGTCTTACCTAAGAAAAAGAAGAAGATCAAATCTATGAACAGTAAAATGACAACAAACTCACAACTATGAACAACTGGACCTAAAAAAACAAACTAAGCAAACAGAACAGAAACAGAATCACAGAAATGGAGATCACATGGAGGATTATCAGTGGGCAGGGGAAGGGGGAAAATGGGGGGAAAAGGTACAGGGAATAAGAATCATAAATGGTAGGTACAAAATAGACAGTGGGAGGTTGAGAATAGTATAGGAAATGGAGAAGCCAAAGAACTTACATGTGCGACTGATGGACGTGAACTAAGCGGGAGATGCTCAGGGAGGAAGGGGAGTGCAGGGCGGAGGCGGATGAAGGGGAGAGAAAGAATGGGACAACTGTGAGAGCATAATCAATAAAATATGCTTAAGAAAACCATGCTTAATTTTTAAATTATGAAACTAATAGATGTTTATTAGAGAAATCTTTGAAAATAAAAATTGGTGTAAGGAAAAAGAATCTTTTTACTAGTTTTCTGTAGTTTCAGTCTTTTGTATGTGCATCTCTATATAGATGTATCTCTTTAAATAAAAATCCAATTGGGGCAGTAATGTGGACACACTATTTTGAGTCTTTTGTTTGTCTTTTCCTAGCATATATCTGGAATATCTTCCTAGCCATAAAATATCTTTAGAAACGTTCTTTCTGGCTTCTTTGTCCTACGTATATCCTACATATTTTATGTCCTACATAAAATATGGCGTTTATTTCCCCTATTTTATTTTGCTAATGTGCTTTGACATTTTCTAATTGTGATTCTTAAAAATAAAACTATGACGAGCACTCTTATTTGCAGATCTCTGTGTTCATCTGTTTTATCAGGAGTAATTTCCAATGAATGTCAGAGTGAACGTTTTAAAAATTACTGATACGTATAAGGTGTCCAGGAAAGTTATACCAAAATACAGCATCACAGCATTTTTTACTTTGCTAGCACTGATTTATAAACTTCAACTACAATATTTTCTAATTTGATAGGCAAAAAGTAATACTTGATTTTTATTTTCATGTCTTTGTTACTGAATTGAACACTTTTTTCACATGATTTATTTGCCATTTATAGGTTTCTTTTTCTTTTCTTTTTTTTAATTCTCAGCTGAGGATATATTTCTAGAGAGAGTAGGGGAGAATGGAAGGGAGAAAGACATCGACGTGAAAGAGAAACATTGATTGGTTGTGTCCCTTATGCATCCTGATAGGGGATCAGACCCAACCAGGGCTATAGTTTTCTTCTGGGAAGTCTCTGGTCATGTTCTTTGCTCAGTTTTGAATTGGGATGATTTTCTTAATGGATCTGTAAGAGCTGTGTAGTAAGAATATTTTATTATATGCTATTATATGTTGCAGTTTTCTCCATTTTAATAAAAGATTCTAAATTTTCAGGACTCATTTTTATCAGTTTATTTCCTTTTCAATATTTTTCATGACAAAAATAACCTTTTTCCACAATATATGACAATTTCTTTGATTTCTTCTAATTATTTTTTTATACTTACCAATTTATTGTAGCTGATACCCTATTATATGAGATAGAAGTCAGTTTTAATTTTCTTTCAGTCATTTAATTGACTATTCCAACATAATATCCCAATGATTTGACATATCACCTTTATCTTAGTTAATGAATTGTGGGTTTCTTAGTCACTGTAATGTCAGTTTCTGGGCTGTGTATTCTATTCCACTGCTTTACCTGTCCTTGCAGTAGTACCACACTACTTTAATTATTGCAATTATTATATTACTTATTGAAAGTCTACCCTGTGCTGAGGTGGGGCTGGGGGAGTGTTCACTGATGAGTAAGCTAGGTCTGTTCCAAGTCTCTGCATTCATAAAGACATATCAGTATTTGGTTGGGTAAGTGATGATTTTTGTTTTCTTTAAAATTTCCCTTTACTAGTTTTTTCCATTTGTTTTTCTTGATGAATTTTGGAATAGCTCTGTCAAGTTACCACCCCCCAACATTCTGCTGATGGTTTGGCAGCAATTTAATTGTATATTAAACATTTTTAGATCAGGTTTTAACTGATTTACTGCTTTTTTCGTGTTTCATGAAGATGACATTTTTCTAAGCTGTTTTTTAATATCCATCTGTGCTTTTTAAAAGTTTTCTTTATATTAGGATTGTCACTTCCTTTCCTTGTTAAAAGCATGTCATTGTGTCATATCATTTGAAATACCCAGTTCAGCTCCAGAGGTCTTGTGAATAACGCTTCTCATTTTAAACGTAAGGCTGGTTGACAGTCGCAAGTGTCAGTGTTAACAAACTGAATCTTTTTTCCTTAGTTTAAAGGCAGGCTGGGAGAGGTGGAATCATGGTTGTTAGCCACACGTCATCTTGGATTCGTTCTCCCTCTAGTACCTTCAGCCATGGGAGAAGTATAGCACAGACTCGCTCTTTCTGTCTTCACAGTGTAGTTTTAAGAATCAGGTGGGTGCAAGGCCAGTTGGGGGATCACTTGTAAGTTATATGAATGTCTCATCACTGTGCCGTATGCTGGAAACAAATATATTGAATGTTAATTCGAACTGGAAAAAAGAAATCCAGAGAAATAAGTCTGGCTTAAAAGGGAGATTTTGAGTATGAACAAAACAAGAATCAGGAACTAGGAAAAAGAAGCAGCTTTGGTAGAATACAGTAGAATATGTTATATGAAGTTAATAGGTAACTTTTGGGGGAAAATACGAGAAATGTTTTCACTATTTTTATTTTTTTATTAGGGAACAAAGCATGGGTCTATGGAGACATATGATTACGGTCTTTATTTGGGACCTAGACAGGTCTTGCCTAGTCTTTTATATAAATAAATAGAAGTGAAATAATATATACATAAAAATGAAGTAAATATATATATATGTGTATACACACACACACACACACACACACACACACGTATATGCAATATCCATACCTCCCAGACCAGTGCAGCTCAAAGTGTGTTCTGCATACTCTTGTGAGTCTGTGATAGATAAGAAGAGAAATCGAAAGTAAGCATTTTAAAACTGCATTGGAAACCTAAAAAAATAATTCATTATCAGGTGACCATGGTGGTGTTTGCTTAGAATGGGTATTTACATGTTAATTTGTTTTATGCAGGGTGTAGCCGGGAATCCTGTGGTGAAATCTGTGCTTGATAAAACAAAACATTCCGTAGAAAGCATGATTACAACGCTGGACCCTGGCATGGCTCCATATATCAGTATGTACTTAAGATAGACTAGCATCTGCCATATTTTTTTAAAGTATGTAGCAGTGTCAGCCACTGATTGTTTTTTAATTCCAGTAATCAATCGCAAATCCTCTTATGTCCTTATATTAAGTTGATTGTCAAGTCTTAGTCTTGATATTTTTAATTCATCTTTTTCTTAGTCACTATTAAATGCATTTTGAAAATTCCTCAATAAACTTTGGAGGAGTAAAAACAATACAAATTATTAGTATGCATCCTTACTGATTTTAAGTGTAAATATGGTTAGTATTGCTCTATATGACTTTTACCTTATTCATGATTGATATTTGAAGTGATGCTTTGTTCATACTTGGTTTTGACATTTCTCTAGTTATCTATTTTAAATAAGTATGGTTATGCTTAACTTAGTAATAATATTTTTAGGGGAAGTTAATCTGTTTATTAATACTATCTGATTATTAAGTTTGTTGCGAAAGCTGTTTTAACCACTTTTGAATCGTCATTACCAAGAATCCTCTAGAAAGTTGACATAGGCACGCTGTCTGCCCTTTAATTTCTAATGTATATATCCAGTATATGAAAGAACATAACAGTTTGGCAATATCAGTGACCAATTACTAGTAATCCTCTTGAAGATAACTAACAAGCCAAAGCTGTGTACCAGGTACCTGAACATAGATTTTCAATGGCAATAAATCGTCAATAGCCTTAATGAATCTTGGCTCTGTTAACTGTTTACTACCTAGTAAATGTCAAGGGACAAGATCTAACAATGGAAGGTACCATTTATTAAATGCAGGCACTGATTCTCATAAGAGCCCTGTAAAGTAGGTATTATTTTCCTCAAGTTTTAGATGAGAAACCTGGGTTCAGAGAGATTTAAGTTATCATAAATCTCTCTGCGTCACACAGCTTGGTGGGACTAGATTGAACCCATCTTTATTTTTTTTACACCTAGCCACTTTGCTTCCTTTGAAGTAGAAAATTGAAACAGGAATTAAATTAGCTAAATTATTCTTGGTGTTTGTAACTGCCAAAGGATTTAGAAATCAGGCCCTATTAGTATGTTGATCTTACGTATTCATGATAATCAAGTTTACAGCGATGCATCATGCATACTTTCCACAGCTCCTATTTTGAATGAGAGCAAGTATTTTCGGAGCTCTTATCATTTTAGTGGGTACTATATTAGACTGTGAAAGAAATTACTTTATTTATTCTTCGAGCAAACCCAATGAAGTGATAAGTATTTTTCTATGAAAGAATCTCAATGACTTCCCCAAGATAACGAAGCTAGAAAATGGTAGTTAGGACTCAAATCCAAGACTGTTTCTCAGACCCGCAGTCTGCGTGATGTCAAGAAAAGGGCAAAATACCAAGGTGGGGGCGGGGGGCGGGGAGAGATACAAAGTGAAGTTTTTATTTTTAGATAATATGATAACGTATAATTTTAATCTGTAAGCTTTAAAAGGTAATTATGAGTGTGGAAAGGCTGACCCTTTCTTGACAGGCAGCAAGACCATTCTTATCTGGCAAAACTCAAAGGGAAACATTTTTAATCAAATATTCTAGAAATCACTTGATTTGATACTTTTAAATGTATCAAAACTGCACGGGAGTTTTTAGAAATGGATTTTAATAGTTTATACGTCCATACATTCTTTAATTCTCCCTTCGTCATGAAAGGCAGCACTAAGCAAAAGCTTAACAAGGGTCAGGAGGTAAGTCCCATACGGGAGAAGAAACACGAGAAGAACAGTATACTTTTCCTCTTCTCTCCTTTGTGAGTTAATTAGTTTTAGTAACTTCTGAAATTCTAGTAAAGATGGGATCTGTGGAATATTGTGTCAATCAGGAAAAAAAGGACCCATAAGAAAAAACCCAGGTACTTGGAAAATATTTACAACTGTTCCACATGATATTAGGGGAAAGCAAAGCATTGTTTTGAGGCACCATGCTTTATAATACAAATAATGTTAGATCAAGTTTTTAAAAATAATTAGGCTTATTTGATAAAATTACTCTAGTGCACCAGTTTTTTAAAGCAATTAATTGAAATATTTAAAGTGTTTCAAAATATTTTAATTTCATATTGCTTTTAGTCTTTTTAAATTTCAAGTTGTATGAAAGTTGGTATTTCATTTTTTAATATATGCTTGCATATTTGTGTTAGGACGGTAATAGATGTGTCATTTATAAATAAATACCTTCTTATTTGTAAATGGTATGTGCTCTTTTTTTCAGCGATGGTGATGTGTAATATTAAAAGTTTAACTCCAATATTTTAAACTATTTTCTAGGTTAAAAAGCACATTTCATGGTAGTTCTTGTTTAGTGCAGAACTTCTGTGTAGCTCTTTGACAGCTTATTATATCAGTAACAGTCATTTTCACTTTCTGTAAAGAGAGTTAGTATCCCAAATGTATAAATTATATTTCACAAACCAGATCATTTAATTCTGTGATTGCGGAAAGACTGGCAACTATGTCATCTGTATGGTGTTAGAGTTCTGTGTATGATAGATACATGTCTTTTTTATCAATAAGCAGCAGAAAACCCATTTTGATTTACAACCTTAAAAATCCAATAAATTTGTCTATCTAAAATTTAAACTAATCAGAAAATGAAGCTTGGCTAAATTAATAGTGCACCGTTACAGAAAAACTGTATTCAGAGTGGCCATAACATCATTTCTTAAATTAATATTAGGAGCTGTTATCAGAGGCTAAAAACGTGTTCTATGAACAGATTACGTGTGGCAGGTACTGGGTTAAAGTCATGATTTTTAATTGTTGGATTTCTCAGAATCTTTATGCCAATTCACACCGTAAATTTCCGAGAAAGAAATTCGGTGTGCCTCTTCTGCTGCGCTTGTTGGACCACAGCGCACTCTGCAGGGGAGCGGCTGGTGGACTCCAGAACAGCATTTCATAAGAGTGCAGCGCAGGGTGGTGCTGTCTTTGTGGCAGATGTGTGATAATCAGAAATGCTAGAAGGTATGTGCCATCTTCTGCTTGCAAATAGATGCCCCCAGATAGTGCCTTAAGCTCTTATTTTTAAAACTAAGGAAGATTTGGTAGTTCTCGGCAAAGTTCTTATTGCAATAAGATGCCTGTATCTTATATCATTCTGTGAGGTTAGGCATAATTATGCAAATATAATGTTAGTTTATGGTGGTAATTATGAGAATTTCATTATTTTAATTCGGAATTGAAATTTTCCCCTGGTCTTGTAGAATCTGGAGGTGAACTGGATATTGTCGTGACCTCAAATAAAGAAGTAAAAGTCGCTGCTGTCCGGGATGCCTTCCAGGAGGTTTTCGGCTTAGCCGTGGTTATGGGCGAAGCTGTCCAGTCCAATATTGCCCCGCAGCCAGTGGGCTATGCAGCTGGGTTAAAAGTGAGTAATAGACCTGCAGGGTATAGAAACTGGCAGTTAATTTCTTCATAATTCTGGCAATAATGCAGTGGTCTGTATGGAGCTAATTGGGTTTACATAATGAAGTGATCACCTTGGTTTTAATTAGATAACACCGTAGTGTTTTGAAGATAGAGTGGAGTTTTAATTTAAAGAAATCTAAGGTGGGTTTTGGTTATTGGGGGAGGGGAGAAAACACATGCAGAGAGCACAAAAAGAAAGTAAGTAGTTAATCCTAAAAGAGATATTCTTAACCCATTGTTAACATTCAAATCAATTACTAAAGCTGTAACAACTCTCAAATCCCGTAACTTTAAAGCATTAATAAGAATGTTAATAAAAAACTTAGGTATTTCTTTTTCAGGATTAGGTTCCCATGAATAGCCAATCACTGCATAACTTTGTTTTATGTCTGCTTCTGTTTAAATCCACCTCAATGCATATATGTCTGATTCACTAACATTAAACTCTCGCAGCTAACAGCACTGTGACTCCTGCCTAAATGAGGCGTATCTAACATGCATATTTTCTCCATAAGGTACATCACAGTCGTCTCTGCTCAGCAACACTAGGCAGCACTTCAGCTCCATTCTTGGTAGCCATTTTAAAACGGCAAAGTCACCAAGGAAAGAACAAAACCGAAAAACACAGCACTAAATAATTTTATTGAAAAGCCAATCCTAGTTATGACCATTGTTGAATAGTTTATATTTAATAAATATAGGTATAGCTAATATCAACATTAAAAAACACCTAGTTTCCTTATATTAGCAATAACCATCTGGAACATAGAATAGTAAAAAAATCAACTTCACAGTAACAATCAAAACAATAATGCATATTGGAATAATTTGGGAAATATACTCCAAACTGTTGATAATTGAGAGGAACATGATGGGACTTTGTCTCTGTTTGTTTTCTGTATTGTTCGAATGTTGATAATGAGTATATATGTATTTGTGTGAATATATGCCTGTGTTGCCTGTCTAACCGTAAATTGGTGTACCCAGCAATGAATAATTTGAAATGGCTTCTGACCTGCACTGTTGTTACTCAGGGTGCCCAGGAACGGATAGACACCCTGCGTCGCACGGGGGCCATCCATGAGAAACAGATCGCCGTGTCAGTAGAAAACTTTATTGCAGAATTGCTACCTGACAAGTAAGAGGCCAATTTTTATTTTCAGTTACAGATTTTTCTTATTATGAGCTCTTAAGGTCTTCCTTAGCAACTTTCAGATATACAGTATTATTAACTAGAGTCACCGTGCTGTGCATTACCTTCCTGTGACTCATTTTGTACCTGGAAGTTTATACCTTTTGATCCCCTTCACCCATTTCCCCCACCTCCAGCCTCCAGCAACCACCAGTCTGTTCTTTGTGTGTCTTGAGTTCCATTTTTTAAATTTCTTTAGATTCCATATATAAGTCAGATCATACAATATTTGTCTTCCTGTCTTAGTTTCCTTAGCATTATGCCTTCCAGGTCTATGTATGTCATCGTAAATGGCAAGATTTTCTTCTTTTTTATGGCTGAATAATATTCCAGCCATGAAATTTTACTCATCTGTCAGTGGACAGTGAGGTTGCTTCCATGTCTTGGCTCTTGAAAAGAATTTGGCAGTGAACATGAAGGTGCAGATATCTTTTAGTTAGTGTTTTATAAATGCTCAGAAGTAGAATTGCCAGATAGGGTATTTCTATTTTTAATTTTTTGAGGCACCTCCATACTATCTTCCATAGTGGCTGCACCAACTTATACTCCTACCAACAGTGCGTATGGAGTCCCCCTTGTCTCCACATTCTTTCTGCCAGAAATAGTTGTTTCTTGCCTTTTTGATAATAACCATCCTCACAGGTGTGAGGTGATATCTCATGTGGTTTGGATTTGCATTTTCCTGATGATTAATGATGATAGAGCATCTTTTCAGGGTACCCAGTGATTTTATGATTCTTGTTAGTTAAAATGCTGGCAGTGTTACAGTTGACTTTACTTAAGTCAACTTATAAGTATCTTATAAATGGAAAAAGTTTTTTGATTTCATGAAGCTGTTTTCAGAGACTGATTCATTGTGAACAATTCAGAAAATGTGATGAGGATTTATTTCCTCTGAGCTTACTTTTAATATGCTAATAACTTTTCTAGTTGGCTATACATTAATGACAGAGATGATAATATTTCCTCAAGTGACGTTTTTAAAATATCGCACATGACAAATTACTTGCACGTTGTTGCATTATTTGAACTTGATCAGAGGAGGTTGCCACTTGTCCTTCTCCCTGGGGCAGGGAGTGAGGTGAAGTGAAAGATAGTAGGAAGAAGAGAGAAGAAAACTGAAAGTTTCCTCAGCCAACACACTAGTAGTGAAAGAATTAGAAGAGGTTTGGGGGGTATGATAGGCATTGCAGTTTTAGGTTTTGAGTTGAAAAGAATGAGATTCCAGGTTGATAGGGTCAGTAGCATGATAGTATTGGGTTGGCCAAAGAGTCCATGATGTTTTTTCCGTAAAAATAAAAGACATTTTTCATTTTCACCAATAACGTGATTGACTTGGATATTTTGAGTGTGCCGGCTGTTTCCCACTATTGGCTTCTAGAGGGTAGGAGGCCAGCAGTGCTGCTAAACATCTTCCAAAGCATAACAGAGCCCCACAGCAAAGAATTCTATGGCCAGAATGTCAATAGTACCAACAAACTTCGCACACCACTTTTGATACTTTCGATCAGTCACAGTACCTTCTCCATATGCTACACAAATCTTTTTTTTGGGGGGGGGTTTCAGTTGAATTTTTACCTTTCTTAAAATAATTAAGCAGAATATGCAGAAATGTGTATCTTCTTCCATCTTCAGTATTAAAATGGCTGCACAAAATTCACTAATTTTGATACTTTTTTTCTTTAATACACACTGACACTACAGCTGTCACAATACGATCTAACAAAATTGTTTCGAACGATGTTGAAGACAACTAGAGACATTTTATGGAAAAAATGAAATGAACTCTTTGGCCAGCCCAATAATTTAGAGAACAGGGAGGGCCTTGGAGTTCTCCAGTGCGTAGCCACTGGCATCACAGTGAATACACATTCAGGGCATTACGTGAGTTCTCTGTTCTCATTTTTTCCCCATCTCCGCAAGAAAAGGAACTTTTCATGATACATAATTTTTGGTTATTGTTGCTGTTGTTCTTCCCCATTCATTTTCTCCTGTTGGAATTAAGCCAATAGGGGAATTTTAGATACTGTTTTTGTGCATTGTTCTCTTGAAAAATGATTAGAAAAATACTCCTTTTTTGAAAAAGTTCCTTTTTGCAATCTGCTAATATTTTTAGCTGAATGATATCGCTTGTTGTTTTTCATTTTGTCTAGTCATTAAAACTTTTATTTAGCACATAGCTTGAAATTCATATTCTGTTACAGGTGGTTTGATATTGGTTGTGTGATAGTGGAAGATCCTGTGCATGGCATTCATCTAGAAACATTTACACAGGCGACACCAGTGCCTTTGGAATTTGTGCAACAGGTTAGTTTTCTTTTTTTCTTTTTCTTTTTCTTATGCTCCAGGGAAACTTTTGATACTGTCTTCAAAAGTGTGGTTAGATTTTTTTGGTTGGAAATGGGTTTTTAGTTTTTTTTTCTTTTTTCTTTTTCCTATTTCTTGTATGTTTTAGTACCTCCCTACTTTTGTTTTCTGTCTTTGAAAAGGCAACATATTACATGGTTAATCACTATTTTCCTCTTTTTTCTTTTTTTGTTTTTATGATTGTGTTTCTTACCCTGTGATGAAAAAAGACTTTCCTCTTTTGCTGTTTTCACCTTTCTTTTACCCTTTATCTCAAATTTTATTTCCCTTATTACTTCATTTCCTTTGTCTTGATCTTTCTCTCGTCGTTTTGTTCTTCTTTGGTACTAAGTAGAAACCTTAGGGAGAGGCACGTGTCCACGTAGTTACTAGACTGTAAGCTTAAATGTCTAATGATTGTGGTTCCTTTTATATTTTTGTACCTTGAATTCTTTCTTGAACAAAGTGGAATGTACGTCTCCTCCATTCATAAAGATGCCATCACGTTTGTACTCATGTACATTGCCAAATGTCATCTCAAAACTTTCTCTTAAAGTTATTTGGGAATTTGAGACTCCGATAACGCTATTGGATTCTCTCCCAAGCAAATAAACCTACCCACGCGCATGTAAATTTGATACATGTGTTCCTGGCACCCCTGAAAGCAACCCATGGCTCCCTTGCAGGTTTACAGTTCAGATGGGAACTAAGAACTGATGCTTGGAATTTTGAAGTTTTGTTGAATTGTTTATTTATACCATAATGTTTACCATAATTTCTTTTTTAAAGTACAAGTCAGCATTTTTATAGATGTTAACATTAAACTCACTTCAATATGAAGGTGATTACAGTAGTATTTTAAGCAAATATACATATTGTTATACCAATAAATTAGAAAAATCAGACAGAATGGCTGACTTTCTAGAAAACTATAAATTGCCACAAGTGATTTAGGAATAAGTGTTAGGTTGAACCATTTGAAATTTCTGTCTTTAAAGTCCAAAACAGTTATATATTGGCAATTTCATGTGATTCAACCTTAATCATCTCAGTGAAGCTTTCCAAAAGTCATCTTACCGACATAAGACACCTTTATAGCTTTTATCACTTAGGAAATTACAAGAGATTTAGGAGCTCTGCCAGAAATAGGTGTGAAGACCAAATATGCATTTCTTATTCTAAAATGCAGCATTAGAGTCCACCCCTGGTCTTCAAGCACAGATCCTTTATAGTGAAACAGTTGCAAAGGTCTAAAGATATTGGCACATTGCTAGAATCACATTCAGTCATTAGTAACTGTCTGGTCCATCATATTGCATGAAAATGCCCTCCACGGTGAGGCCACTCAGGTTTCAGGCTTCTGTTTCATCTGTTCAGGTTCCAAGAGTAGACGTCAGCAGTACATGGCTTGACCCTTTCAGGCATCTGGTACAGGCCTACCTCACAGACATCGCAGGCTTGGTTCCAGATCACCCCGATAAAGCAGTATCTCAACAAAGTCACAAATTGTTTTTTGTGTCCCAGTACGTATAAAAGTTACGTTTACACAATAATGAAGTCTATTAAGCATCCAGTAATAGCATTATGTCTATTTTTAAAAAATGCATACCTTAATTTAAAAATGTTAACCGTTATCTGAGCCTGTTGGGAAAATGGCGCTGATAGACTTGCTTGACGTAGGGTTGCCACAGACCTTTGTTTTGTAAAAAAACACAGTATCTGCAAAGCAGAAAAGTGAAATAAAACAAGGTATGCCTGTATAATCGAGCTAAGAGACAGTATCATCTCTTGCCCTGAGACTTTTGAGTTGTTAACGTGATAACTCGATTTCCCTCATTGCATAAACCGTTTATTCATTCTTTTACCTATAACTACTCTTTTCCCTTCTCTCCATTTATACCCAGACTTTTCCACCTTTGGAGGAATGTCAGAGTTGGCCGCTGTGCTGGTCTAGGTTGCAGGCAGCAATATGAGACTAGGAAGTGTGTTTCCCTAAGTCCATACGGACATCCTTTAAATAGGTGAGGTTCTCGTTCCCCTCCTGCCTGACCAGACAGCCAAGCCATTGGCCGCTACCCATGAATCAATAAAAATGGAAATGTGGATTTTACCACTGTTCAGTTCTTTCATCACTCCTAGGAAAATAGCATGTACTTCAGCCCTCCCAGCTGATTTGTTTTTTCCTTAAGTCAGAGTGGTGGCTTCCAAATGGGATGTTGTCCACTTACCCTGGAACTGCCATCCATAAACCAAGGTGCTCTTTCAGTTGACAGCTGTGTCATAGGGCACTGTCCACGCTGCAGGCAATTCCAGCAGCTCCTCAGGTGGCTCCAGAATTGGTCCTGCAAGCAAAGAGACTCCCTGCTTGTATCTCCAGCTTGGCATTCCCTAGGCGGCATGATCCTGTGTCAACCATTTCCAAACTCTTCTGGTCACTGCCATACCCACTGGAGCATTTCTTCAGTATCATCCTAGACATTTCAGGTGTATTTCAGGTTTCAAGATCTGTTTATGTCCTTCAGTCATGGAGTAGCTTTAGTTAAGAATGTCTGATAACAAGGAAGTAAATGCCCCTCAAGTGGAAATTCTCGAGTCCAGAGTCCCCATAGTCATTGCCGGACACTCAGGTTCTTGCTATAAGCCCCAGTCTCCATTTCACATAGGGTTATGGCACAGAGATTTTTGTCCCTGCTAGCAGTCCATCTTATCTTATCTTCTGTCTTACGACTTACTGATTTCCATACAGTAATTCCATCAACTCTGATGTTTCTACCTGTAGTCTCCATTAGAACTTTATCATTGGGTTTGGTTTTATAATACTAGGTAGGGGAAGTAATCTCTAGCAGACATCCAGGTAAAGGAGACACAACTTCTTTACGTATACCTGCTTATACATTCCACCTTCATAATTGTATCGACCATTCCATTTACATTCCTTCAGTTGAGCTAGCACTCATCAGGGCTTTACTGAAGGACTTTGTCGTAGCTCAGGGGATGCCTGTATCAAGAAGCCTGGGAAACCTCTCTTCTCTACCCCCTGACCATTTTACCTGCTATTGTGGCAAAAGGCTTTCAAAAGATAAACCATTAGAAACTTTGTAAGGATGCTTCCGTTGCTGCCACTCTTTACCACTGCTCAAGTACCAGGGGTCAGCAAAAAAGTCGCCTGCAGCCAAATGGCATGCCTGCCTGTTTCTGTGAAGAAATTTTATTGGAACACATCCCTGCCTATTTATTTGCATATTGTTTATGTCTGTTTTTGTCAATTCTACAGTAGACACTATCTGACCCACAAAGCCTCAAATATTTACTCTCTGGCCCTTTTCAGAAAAAGTTTGCTGACTCCTGTGCTAGATGTCTGACGATTGTGAAAGAACAACTTTTATTTTATTTTTAGGAGTACGTATTAGAAAAAAATAGATATAATGCTCAAAGAACAAAGCATCAAAACTGTACAAGGGAGGACACCCCCCAGAAAACTGGAATCATCTTCTGGAGGGTGGGCCCCTTGTACTACAGGGTTCTCCCACTAGGTAAGTGTTCTAGGAACCCACCTGTATTAGTGTACCAGCTGGTGGTGTTGTGAGAGGCTGCATTTGGATTTAGTTAGTTATTTTTTGAAGACTCAGTGCGTTTGCCTATTTCATGATGGGTGATTTCTGAGCACATCTGCCCACACTTTGCTGAATGTTGAGCAGTTTTTGACCAAAAATGGCATGACCCCTGTGCCCCACCCTCCCTATTCACCTGATCTCACCCTGAGCAACTTCTTTTTGTTTCCCTCAATGAAAAACTTCAGAGGGAAACATTTTTCTGATGTGGAAGAGGTGAAACAAAAAAAATGGCAGAAGCAGCAAAAAGCATCAAAATCCATGAGTGTAAACACTGTTTTTGAGCAGTGGAAAAAACATCTTGATACGTGTATTGCATCAAATAGAGAGTACTTTGAAGGTGACTCAGGTTTAAACATGTAAGAATACACAATTTTTTATAAATGAATTCTGGGTTTTTTGAGTCTCCCCTTGTATATAATAAAAAAATAAAAACTATATACAGTAATATCAAAACTTATGACATATTGCTAAGTAAAAAGCACTGCATCTAGTATAATCCATTGTATACATATACGCACATATGTACTTTAAAATGTATACATGTGAATAGAAAAAGGCCTGGGAACATACACAACAAACTGTTAATGTGGTTAACTCCGAAGAGTGGTAATCAAAGGGTATCAGGATGTCCTTTGCTTTTTACTTTGCCTTTTTTCCCCTGTTGTCATGTTGTTGTTGTTGTTGTTGTTGTTCTGAGGTTCAGAATTAAGATACCAAAGTGTGTATATTCGGATGCCTTCCTTTTATCCTTGCTGTTCAGTCCTCCCTGTTTCTTTTATGTCCATCTTCAGAGTTTAATTCTGTGCTTCCTTATTGTTGGAGTTTTTTATTTAAGGGAATAGAAGTCAACCCTTTAGGGAACTATGGTCAGGATGTCTATTATTGAAAGTCTAGAACAATTTTTACATGATTTATGCACGCTAAACAAATATAAATGACACTGCCACCCCCATTTTAAAATTCACCTATGCTGTGTTTTTGCTGATAGTGTCAGATAACTTGTTCCTTAAAAATGTGATCCTAGACCTGGCATCGTAAGTATCACCGGGGAACTTGTTAAAAATGCAGACTCGGGCCCCAGCCCAGAGGTACTGCATTGGGATCTGCCGCTTCACAAGGCCGTCGGTGCTTTGTGTGCATGTCACATTTGAGCAGCACAGTTGTGACTGTGGCTCTGAAGACCTTAGTGATTCACCCGCTGCTTCCCATCTCAGGAGCCTAGGGAAATACTGACAGTGCAGTGTGTGCATCATGGAACGGAGGACTTAGAGCAGGCCCCCCAGTTGCTGGGCTGTTTATACAGATTTACTCAAACTGTTTTATACGTATTGTACTCCTTCTCTTGGAACCTGCTGTGGAGTTCTGATTCAGTGGTCTTAGATGGGGCATAAAAAATCCCTGGTTTTCTAAAATTAGAAGGAAAAAAAAGCATCTGAGGTGATTGTAATACAGAACGCATCTGGGAATCACTATGTAAATCCATTTCTACATGTAGATCTACTCCTCTGGACTATACCTAACACCCTAAAACAGGAAAAATACATCATTCTTAGCTATCAAGCAGTGGGTGGAGTCTCCTCTCCCTGTGTAGGTGGACAAGTGATTTGAGTGGGAGCAGATATAGGTTGGGTCAGGTATGAATGACGGTTGATGCTGTCCTGGCCCCAATATTATTTCATAGGTATTAACTTACTCACATGAGAATGAAGTTTCTGGGTATACTCTTCTACAAATTAATTGAACTGATATTTTCTGAATGGGTTGAAGCCTAACATGCAGTTTCCCTCATTCTGGGAGGACTGCCATGACTGTAAAAATACAATATTTCTGTTATGGCTCTAATCTTCTTATGAACCTGAAGTGACACTGAATGTGGAAGTGAACCCAAACGCTCTTACACCAAGCTCTGTTAGACAGAGTCATGAGATTTAAGACTGAGGTTATATTTGAACAACAAAATGAGCTTAATGTGGACATTTTAAACGAATTAGATGTGTGCAGTATTGTGCTGGTTCTTTCAAAGCCTTGTAACTGCATACGGTTGGCAGCGTTCTCTCTCTTTCTCAGGGTTTGTCATAGCAAAAGGAACCTGGGAGACTATGAAATGTCACTTGTAGCGATTTTCAATATTTTTAATGTATTATAAATAATAGGAATATCATTTTTCCATAGGCTCAAAGTCAAACCCCCCAGGACTACAATCTGAGGTGGTCAGGCCTTTTGGTGACAGTGGGCGAAGTCCTGGAAAAGAGTTTAGTAAACGTCAGCCGGACTGACTGGCACATGGCTTTCACTGGCATGTCACGTCGACAGATGATCTACAGTGCAGCCAAGGCAATAGCGGGCATGTATAAACAGCGCCTGCCACCCAGGACCATGTGAGAGAAGACTGGCCTAGGGTATGAGACGTGCTCACTTTGACCTTGGTGGTAAAGAAGAGATTTTACTTTCTTAAATTGGATAGCTTCAATGATCCAGCAGTTTTGTTAATTTTACTGTACGCTACAGTTTTTCTTTCCCTTTAAAAAGGCATGGTTTTATGTCAGTACATGAAACAGATCCTTTTTATGATCATAATTTCATGGACTATAGTTCTCAAAAGAAATACACAGTATAAATATTTTTATAGGATGGTTTGATATACCAAATTTATAAGGTGCAGATTCATGTGTTAAGACATTTAACTTAAAGATATGTATTTGATTATATTTTTTAAGAAAACAGTTAATTAAAGAACGTGTTTATTGACTATTCTTTAAAAGCATTGTTTCTTTTAATTCAAGATTAATCTCTTCTCAGTCTGAAGGTTTTGTGTGTGCCCGTGGTCTCAGGTCTGGCGCTGGGCACCACTCAGCAGTTTACCTAGAACTCCTACTTGTAGGGAGGTGGTGCACTTTTTTATGCATATTTTTAACATGGGCCAAAATAATAGGTTTGATCACTTTCTTTTTGGTTATCGTGAACACACATAGTCTGAATAATTCTACATTTTTCTTTTTTTAAATAAGTTCTGGGTATTACAGATGTATACTCTGAATATTAGGGTAATGCATTTTATTTTTTGATTGCAATGTGACAACTGAATGGCAGATGATTTTGAGGATTTTTTAATTTGGAAGCATTTGGGTTGTTTTTGAATAATGCTATTCAGTAGCTCCTAGTAAACTGACAACAGCCATTATTTCTGCTTCTGCTCATATTTTCCCACTGTAATAGAAAAAGTTTTGAGAGGGAATTACTTTGTTGTTCATGGGATTGTATGTCTCTTATTTTAATTAACATTACTTCTTACTATGTTTGCCTTAAACACTGCCTTTCTGACTTTGTGGCATTCTGCCTTTACTTTTCATGGAAGTTTTCAAAGAAACTCTTTTATATTCAGCCTTGTGTGTTTAATCCATTATGTTGATACTTAGTGAAAGCTTCTTTTCCTCCCAAATACATTTACCATTTTTGGGTTTATATAAATCAAAATTAAATAGTCTTAACACTTTTGAACTCTGTATATGCAAATTCAAATAACTTTTCAAAGATAGTTTCTTATATAAATGTAATTTAATTTTTATTTACTCTTCTATGCAGTTCCTTAGATTTAAAAGAATTAGCACAATCTTACTAAGGGTGTTGGAGCTCTTATCCTGCACTGTCATTACATGTAGGGTTTGCTTTGTATTTTTTTTTTAACCCGGAGATGAGACGAGTAAGTATTAATTTTCACACTATGGTATATATTAATTTTCACACAATGTATAATGATTATTCACTGAAATTCAGACTTGTGTGTCATTAAAAGTAATGAGAGAAAAAAGAGATGAAACCAGTTGTGGAGTAATAGGGACAGAATGCTTCCCCCCCTTTATTGGCGTTTATGGAGCAGTTCATCTGTGTTTTCTACGTTTTTCATAAATAAGGGAAGCCTTTCTCTACCATTTGTGTTTATCCTTTATTTCTCAAAAACTATCCTTTTCTAACAGTATCTTTTCATGACATGGCCTAATTACTAATTACAATTCTGGATGAAGTAGAGTATTCCTTGCTAAAATGTTTTGCTACTTCACTCCTGTTATTGGGAAACTTCACAGACCCTCAAAGTGACTCCTCACCTCTCACCACAACAGCGGCGTTAGCCAGGCAGCCTGCCAGTGCTGGCGTTTTGGCCTGAGATGCCGACCCGTCAGCCTGAGACCGTGGTTCCCTTTACCAAGTATCTGAGTGGTTCTTTTCTCTTTCTGCGCATTCTTTTCCAACTCCCACCCTAGAATTTCCTAGAGTTGGCCTGGGGGCTCTCTGCTTTACTCTCCCTCAAGCTTCTTAGGAAAGAGCTCTAGAAACTACGTACTGAGTTTTATAAGCTTGGACACGTCCCTGTTTTAATCAAGTAATGTGAAAGACAGCAGGAAAAAATGCAGGAAGAGTAATGTAACACCAACTGCAGTTGGCAGAGGTACTCAGATTACTCAGTGCAAGAGCTTCCTGTTACTAACGTCGGCCAGTAACCTTGGACCTGGAACCGTGCCACAGACTCCTGGAATTGGAAAGCTTGGGCAATGCTAGTTTTCTCTCCTGAGTCTCTTACCATTTTTACTTCCCCATTCTTTGTTCCTCTTTCTCTCAAGGATCAATGAGGTAAGAAATTGAGATGAATGAATATAGATAAAAAGGTAGTATGATAGTAAGTTTAAGTAGATAAGCATACAGATGAACGTGTATTATGTACATCTATTAAAATTATGCAAATTAGTAATATACTCAGGGTCAACTAAATTACTTTATATGTTGTTGGATTTACTTTGTTCCTTGGCTAGAAAAATTTTTTAACAGGAATTTGTATTCTGTGAAGCCAAACTTTCTATGTTCTAAAAGGTGTTGGGTTATGTGTAAATCATTAAGAAATGGGGATTTTTACTCCCAGAATATGGTGTTCATTTTTAAGGTACTATGCAGGATGATATATTGGGTAAAACCAATTTTGTAAGTATGTAAATATGTCATAAATAAATAATACCTCTACTTATTTCCCAGAGGTGTATAGTGATTTTTTAAATGCTTAGGCATATTAATATTATATTAAAAGGACTCATATTCCCTTTAATGTCTAAACTGGCAACTAGCTACCAAGAATTTTTAAAGAATAGTAACTTCAGAACTTCAAACATCGTTTTCCAAATGGGAACTGTAACATTCAAATATACCAGAACTGTTAATTTTAAGAGGATTCAGAACACTTAGGGGAGAAAATATTCATATACTGGAGATACAGTTAACAGGGAAGAAGTTAAGGCCTGTGTTCATGAGGAGGCCTCCTGGTTGCTCAATCTAATGTGCCCCTGACCTCTACGGATGTCTTTAGGGGGGAGAAGTTTAGTTGTAAACTGTGTTTGCTATTCGGAGCCTGTAATTCCAGGAGGAGAGATTTTTGATTGGGTACGGGAAGGGGTACTTGTAAAAGACAGTGAAGCATTGATTTGGGGTTTTTTGTTTGTTTGCCAAAAAACAACAATATTGTTGTCAGTAGACTAGAAAAACACCAGTTGAGGGCCCAGGAAGGGCCTGGTAAGGTTTACACTTTTTTTCAGAATTAACTAGAGGAGAAAATTTTGGAAAGACAAAATTGACAAGGCTGATATGAAGGAGATTTTTTAAATTTACAGATGAAGGAAATCTTGTAAAATATCAAAAATTTAAAGCAGTAAAAAAGGAAAGAAGAACTAATAATTATGTAATAAATATATTTGTTAGGCATTGGAGTAGGTTAGGTAACTAAACAGATTAAGCTACTTATCCAATATCATCACAACAACTGAATTTCAGAGATAGATGTCCAATGTTGTGTGACTTAATCTAAACCATTCTCTTCTAAAACATCTGAAGTATTTACTTTAGGAAGTTATGGGTGCATGATTAATCTTATAAATACCTGTCGAATTCAACTTAATTCACATAATAGCATGAGGACTTTGCTCTAGTATACTTTTAATTTTTCAATATGTTTAAGGAAAACTATTTTAACTCCCTATTTTTTTGTTTCTGAAAGAGCTATTTGGGCTTTGCTACTAATATGAGAATATATTTGTGATATTTGCTCCCAAATTTCAGAAACTATAAAATAAGTTTACCTTTGAGAATCATTTTTAGGATTAAAGCCAGAAATATTCTAATTGTTAAACTAGTCTTCAAGCAAGGTACTGACCACATACCTTTTCAAATATTTCGAGGCTGCTCCAGGAACCACACTTCGAGAACCACTGCTATAATACAATCCTGGCTCATTCTGCATGTCTTAAGATATTTTAGAAAGAGTGATGTCACCAGGATGGTGACATAAGTTGTTCCTGACTTTTTCCCCCCTCACAAGAAGCGCTAATAACTATTCAATTACAAGACACCACTGAGAGAATCCTTGAAGAGTCATTGTCCAGCCCCTGCTAAGTGTAGCTCCTGGCTCCATCTAAACAGAAGAGCAGGCAAGAGGACCTGGAAGCTGTGTAGTCGGGCAATGCTCAAACGGAGATTATAAAATGTGCAACTGATTATGCGCAGAACAAACCCAGTGCTGGGTGTGGAGAGTTTTTACCTTCCTCCCAGGCAGGGTAGCTAATTCATAGCCTGACCCACTTCCCACCAGAAAACCTGTGTAGTTCTCAGCCCCTTCCCACCAGACAGTGTGATTGGGAAAACCTGGGAGGTTGTTTGAAGCTGGCCCACTCCTCAGGGGAGCTGCCCCACCCACCAGGGAGGGAATCCCTGCCCAGCCAGGAAGACTGGCTGGACACCTGGAAAGCGAAGTAGCCCATCAACATTTGAGCAGAGTTCAGCAGACTAAGCCTACAGCCTGCAGAGCAAAGCCAGCAGCCCAGTTTGTTCAGGGAACTTGAGGCATGGGTCAGCTTGAGTTCAGACCATAAAGAGCCTTACCAGCTTTGGAGCTGCTTCTCTCACTGTCTGGACAGGGAAACTAATTTGTAATTCTACTCATGGCTGAATACTGTTTTCAGCCCGCCTGTCCAGGGAAATTAAGCAGAGCACATGGGAAACTGTGAAGCCCATCCAATAGCCCTACTTACAATAGAGCTCGAACAGAGAACATAGCAACACTGACGGCCTTGTCTGGCCAGGGAATTTAGTGCACACCCTTGCCTGATGCAGGTTCTCAGTCAATAAGCTACGCATGTCTTGGGCCCCATCCTACTGCTCACCAGAGCAGGGAAGCTAATTTATAGCCCCATCTACTGCTGAATATGGTATCTAGCTCCAAATATCTAGTAAGCCTGACCAGAGAACCCAGGCAATTTGTAGAACGCATCCTACCGCCTCACTTGGGCAGAGAACCAAGTCAGTAGTCTTATCCAAATGTTTTAGGACAGTGACATCACCCCTCCCCCACACCCCCAGCTTAGAGCTCAAGGAGTCACTCACTTCACAAATAGACCCTAATAGCAAGCCCTACCACCACAAGGATGTTACTAGTAGACACATCTAGAAATGCCCAGCTGAGCTTACAGGTGAGGTACTATCTCTGCCAAAGAAAACTTACAAAGTCTAGAAGAGGAAGTTACCCAAATGCACAAATACCAAAGTAAGGAACTAAGAATCACGAAAAATCAGGTACTATGACACCACCAAAGGAAACTAATAAAGCTTCAGTAACAGACTCAAAAGAAATGGAAATCTACGAACTGTCAAAAGTTCAGAATAAAACTCTTAAATGCTTAGTGAACTATAAGAACACAGACAACTAATGAATTAGGAAAAACACATGAAGAAAAAACAAGTTCAACTAAGAAACTGTCAAAAAAGAAAACAACAACAATTCCTAGAGGTGAAAAATACAATGACTGAGCTGAAAAATTCAAAAGAGCTTTCAAAGCAGACTTGACAGTGCGGAAGAAACAATCTCACCTAAAATAGAGGACATTTGAAGTTCTCCAGTCAGAGGAGCAAAAAGAAAAAAAAAATGAAGAAAGCCAATGGAAATAATGTTTGAAGTCCAGATGGAATGGGATGATATATTCAAAATATTGAAACAGAAAAACTCAACCAATAATTCTATAGCCAGCAAAGCTGTGCTCTTAAGAAATAAAGGAAAGACAGACTTTCTTGAACAAACAGAAGCTGAGGGAGTTCATCACCACCAGACCTGCTGTGTGAGAAATGCTAAAAGGAGTTCTTTGAGTGGAAGTAAAAAGATGCTAATTAATATCATAAAAACAAAGTAGTGTAAAATTCCCGGGTAATAGTAAACATATAGTCAAAATTAGATTCTGTAAATGGTAATGATGCACTTACATAATGCACTTACAACTCTAGTTTACAACATTTAAAATGGGAGCTTTCAGTCAAGAAGGTGGAGTAGGTAAACGTGGTAGTTGCATCCTCCCACAACATCAGAATTACTACTGAACTGCAGAACAGCCATCATTCAGAACCACCTGCAGTCTAGTTAAATAGAAGTCCGATAACTAAGGATATAAAGAAGTTGTCACATCAAGACTAGTAGGTGGGGCAGAGACACATAACAGGGTGGACCCGTACCCACATATGGTTGTTAAATATTGAGAGGAATATCTCAGCTGCAGAGGTCTCCCCTGAGGCGTGAGGGGTCCAGTCCAGGGTTCCAGTGCTGGGAAGAGAAGTCTCCATAACTCCTGGCTATGAAAACTGGCAGAGATTTTAACTGAGTGAGACAGGGCTTCTGAAGTCTCAGGCACTCCTTTTAAAAGGCCTGTGCATGGACTTACTCATTCAACCCGAGCTCGAGTGCTAGGGCAGCAGCTCAAAAGGTGCCTGGGACAAATGGGGAGATCTGAATTGTCTGGCAACAACAGGGCAAGAGCTGAGGGGCACATTTCTCCCAGACAGATGTGCTGGGAAAGGCCATTGTTCCTTTGCTGAGCCTTCCCCTCAAAGAGCCAGATGGGCCCTGTATCTGAGTCTCCATAAACCTGGCTAACAATTCGACCCACCCTGGTGGTTCCGGGACCTCTTCCCACCCAACTTGCGGGCCCACTCAGCCATTTCCAGTGGCTTTTCAATACAAATTACCTGTCCTAAAATCTCTCAAAGGTCCACAAAACCTAACTAAGCAACATCTAGCCTCAGTGTTTCCCATACCTCTTGCTAAGAAGCCCCAGGCCCTAGTGGCAGACAGCCCTGGTTCACAGCTTGGCTTTTGCTGGGAACCTCCAAGCCCAGCACAAGTAGCAGCCATCAGAATATTACATTGTAGTTCATCCTGGGTGGCCCCTGCATTTTCCTGGAGGCCCCAGAGCCACAATCCCTGGTGGGCAGCTTCACACCACACCAGAGTACCACCTTCATGAGCATGACACTCAACAGGCCAACTGATCAGGTACCAGAGCCCTGTTGAATTGAGTCCTGCACCGTGGGGTCATCCCTGGCACAGTAACTGTTCCACTGTAGTCATGACCAGTCTACTCAGCTGACTGGCTTGGAGGTAAATCCCCCCCATTGATATGCCAGCAGCAATCAAGGATCAACTACAAGGGAGTGCACACAGCTTATGTGGGGAGGCGCGTCTGGAGCTCCCAGCTCAGTTGACTGGGGAGGCTGCACCACTGGGCCCTACAGGATGCCTACTACATTAGGCCACTCTACGAAGATTGGGTGACATATCACCTCTACTTAACACATAGAAACAAACACAGGGAGGCAGCCAAAATGAGCCAAGGATATATGTCCCAAATGAAAGAACAGAACAGAAAAAGAACCAAGTGAAATGGAGACAAGCAATTTACCAGATGCGGAGCTCAAAGAACTGGTTATAAGGGTGCTCAATGAAACTAGAGGAAGAGTAGATGAACTTAGAACTTCCGCAGAGATAGGAAACATAAAAATGAAGACAGAAAACATGAAAAAGAACTAGTAAGAAATGAATGCAAAAACCAAAATTAAGAATACATTCCAAGGAATCAACAATAGGGTAGATGGAGCAAAGGATAAAACCAGCATTTTTGAAGATAAGAGGCAGAAAATACCCAATTAGAACAGCAAAAAGAAAAAGAACCCCCCCCCCCCAATGCAGACAGTTTAAAGAGTTTATGGGACAACTTCAAGTATACCAACATTTACATCATAGAGGAGCCAGAAGGAGAAGAGAGAGAGCAAGAAATTGAAAACCTATTTGAAAAAACAATGACGGAGAACTTTCCTATCATGGCTATGGAAATAGACATACAAGCCCAGGAAGTACAGAATCTCAAACAAGATGAACTCAGAGAGGCCCACATCAAGACACATCATAACTAAAATGCCAAAGATTAAAGACAAAGGAAATCCTAAAAGCAGTAAGAGAAGAGCAGTTACCTACAAGGGAGTTCCCATAAGACTGTCAGTTGATTTCTCAACAGAAACTTTGCAGGCCAGAGGGATTGTCATGAAATATTTAGTGATGAAAAGCAAGAACCTACAACCAAAATTACTCTACCCAACAATGTTATCATTTAGAATTGAAGGGCAGATAAAGAGCTTCCCAGATAAGAGAAAGTTAAAAAAGCGTCATCACCACCAAACCAATATTATAAGAAATATTAAAGGATCTTCTTTAAGGGGAAGAAAAAGAACAAAAATACGAAAAATAAAATGGCAAGTAAATGCATCTATCAAAAATTACTTTAAATGCAAACGGATTAAATATTCCAATCAAAAGCATCTGTTGGCTGAAGGGATAACAAACAAGACCCTTACATATGCCATATACAAGAGACTCATTTCAGATTGAAAGACACGCAAGCTGAAAATAAAGAGATGGAAAAAGATATTTAATGAAAATGGAAATGAAAAAAAAGCTAGGGTAGCAATACTTATACCAGATAAAAACTATTAAGCAAAGTCTATAAGAAGAGACAACAGAAGACCCAGCAGTTCCACTTCTGCATATTTATCTGAAGAAATCCAAAATGCTACATCAAAAAGGCACATGCATCCACCTTGGCCAGGCTTAGGTGGTTGGAGTGTTGTCCTGTACACCAAAAGGCTGCAGGTTCAGTCCCTGTGCAGGTGCATACAAAATGCAATTCAACGATATTTCTCACCCCAATGTTACTCTCTCCCTCTCTCCTTCTCTGTCTAAAATCAATAAAAATACCCTTGGGTGAGGATAAAAATAAAAGACATTTATACTTATGTTCATTGCAGCATTATTTACAATAGCCAAGGTATGGAAGTGACCTAAGTGTCCATCAATAGATGAATGGATAAGTAAGTGGTGCAGATATAAAATGAAATGTGACTCAGTCATTAAAAAGAATGAAATATTGCCTTCTGCAACAACATGGATTATGCTTAGTGAAATAAATCAGACAGAGAAAGACAAATGCCATATTATTTCAGTTACATGTAAAGTTTAAAAAACTAAATGAACAAGAAGACCAAAGCAGACCTATAGATACAGAGAAAAAACAGGGTTGCAGTTGGGAGGTGTACCAGGGATGAGTGAAAAAGGAGAAAGGATTAAGAAGTACAAATTGATAGTAAAAGAATAGTCATGGGGCTGTAAATTACAGCATAAAGAATACAGTCAATAATATTGTAATAATTAGTGTGGTGCCAGGTGAGTACTAGGTTTATCATGTTGATCACTTTATAAGTTATATAAATGTCTTATCACTGAGTTGTATACCTGAAACTTGTATAATACTATACACAAATAGTAATTGAAAAATAAAAATCATTAAAGTTTGAAGAAAACATTTAAAAACTTAGTAAAAATAACCATAATAATCTTTTATTATAAAATATTAAAAATATGTATATTATGACATGAATAACAAAATGAGAGATAAGTATAATTTTAAAGTTTAAGAATGCTATTGAACTGGTTATCAGTTTAAAATAGGGTGTTATAACTTCAAGATATTTTATGTAAGCCTTATGGTAACCAAAAGGGAAAAATGTGTAGTAAACACGAAAGAACATGATAAAGAAGTCAAAGCATACTGATACCAAAAGACATCGTAAAAATGGTAGTAGGGCCCTGGCTGGTGTGGCTTAGTGGATTGAATGCCATCCTATGAACTGAAAGGTCGCCAGTTCGATTCCCAGTCAGGGCACATGCCTGGGTTGCAGGCCAGGTCCCCAGTTGGGGGCATTAAGCAACCATCAATGTTTCTCTCCCCCTCTTTCTCCTTCCCTTCCCTTCTCTCTAAAAATAAATCATTAAAAAAAAAATCTAAAAAGGCAGCAGGATAAGAAACAAGGAATAATGGATCTGCAAAACAGAAAAGAATGAACAAAATGGCAATAATAAACCCTTACCTATCAATAATTAAATTTAAGTAGATTAAAATCTCCAATCAAAAGACATGAAGTGGCTGAATGGATAAAAGAAAAGATCCAATAATATGTTGCCTACAAGAGACTCATTATACCCTTAAACACACAAAGTCAAAGAATGAAAAAAGATGGTAACAAAAAGAAAAAAAGCAAGGGTAGGGAGATAATACTTAACAGCAGATAACATAAACTTCAAAGACTAATAAGATAAAAAAACACCAAATAGAGTCAATTCATCAGAAAGGTGTAACAAATATGTTTATGCACCTCAATATATAAATTAAAGCTAATAGAACTAAAAGGAGAAATAAACATCAATATAATAATTACAAACTTTGCTCACAACAATGGGTAGGTCTTCCACACAGTATCAGTAAGGAATCAGTGAAGTTGCGCAATGCTATAGGCCAAATTGCCCTAACAGACACATAAAGAACATTCTATCCAACAGCAAATACATATTCTTCTCAAGGGTCTATGAACATTTGCTAGGATAGATCATATATTATTAGGATATAAAACACATCTTAGCAAAATCAAAAATATTGAAATCACAGTAAGTATTTTCTCTGACCCCAATGGTATATACATTAAAAAAAAAAAAAAAGAAAGTCATGAAAGACTAGAAAAGTCATGATTGCATGGAAATTTAAAAACAAAAAACAAAAAGCACTCTCCTGAATAAGCAATGGATCTGAGAGAAAATTAAAGGGGAAAATAAAAATGTATCTCGGGACAAACAAAAACAGAAACACAGATTTCAAAACTCATGAGATGCTGCAAAAGTAGTTATAAGAGAGGAGGTCATAGTGATTAATGTCTACATTAAAAAACAGACCTCAAACAACCTAACTTTATGCCTTAAGGAATAAAAAAAAACTACTGATCCCAAAGCTAATAGAGGAAGGAAGAAACAGAGAATAGATAAAAAATAAATGAAATAGAAAACAGTCCTGGCCAGTGTGGCTCAGTTGGTGGGGCATTGTCCTGGAAAATGAAAAGTAGCCAGTTCAATTCCCGCTCAGGGTGCACCCCTGGGTTGCAGGTTCGGGCTCCAGTCAGGGCATTGCAAGAGGCAACCGATTGATCTTTGCCTCTCATATCGATGTTTCTCTCCCTCTTTTTCTCCCTCCCTTTCCCTCTCTCTAGAATCAAAAAATAAAACAGAAAACAAAGATTAATAAAACTAAGAGTTGGTTCTTTGAGAAGATAAAACTGGCAAACCTTTAAGTAGACCAGTGATTTTCAAGCTTTTTCATCTCATGGTACACATAAACTAATTGCTAAAATTCTGCGGCACACTAAAATATATATTCTATTTTTTGCTGATCTGACAAAAATAGATAGAATTTTGATTAATTCACACCAGATGGCTATTGTATTGGCTGTTGCCTTTTTTTTAAAATTTGACAGTCTAAGGGAAAAGGGGTCAGTGCCCCAACTAGTCAGGTATTGCATGTTTTAAAAATTCTTGCCGCATATCGGTGTGCCACTTGCATACTGGTTGAAAATCACTGAACTAGACTAACCAAGAGCAGGAGAGATGACCCAAGTCAAAAAATTATCAATGAAAATGGAGACAGTACAACTAATACCACAGAAAATACACAGGATCCTAAGAGACTGCTTACTGTGAACAACTATAGAACAACAAACTAGACAGCCTAGAAGAAAAGGAAAAATTCTTAGGAACATACAACCCACCAAGACTGAATCAGGAAGAAATAGAAATTATAGGCAGACAAATATTAGTAGAAAGATTGAATCAGTAATCAAATATCTCCCAGTGAAGCAAAGTCCAGGACCAGATGGCTTCACAGGTGAATTCTACCAAATATTTAAAGAAGAATTAATAGTAATACTTGTCAAACTCTTCCAAAAAATCAAAGAGGACCAAACAATCCCAAACTAATTTTATGAGGACAGCATTACCCTGATACTAAAACCAGGAAAGTATACTACCAGAAATACCAACTTCCCTGATGAATATAGACACAAATATTCTTAATAAAATACATGCAAACAGAACCCAGCAGCACATTGAAAAAATCATTCACCATGATCAAATGGGATTTCTCTCTGAAATGTGAAGATGGTTCAACCTACACAAATCAATATGATAAATCACATTAATAGTATGAAAGAAAAAAAGACCTTTTTCTCTGTAGAGAAAAAGCATTTGAGAAAATTCAACATCCATTCATGATTTTAAAAATGCTGAACAAAACAGGTATAGAAGGAATGTAACATAACATAATAAAGCTCATAAATGAAGCCCACAGCTAACATCATATTCAACAGTAAAAGATTAAAAGCTTTTTCTCTAACATCAGAAATAAGACAAGGGTACACACTCTTACCACTGTTATTCAACATAGTATTGAAGTCTTAGAGCAATCAAGCAAAAAGCTTAGTATTGAAGTCTTAGAGCAATCAAGCAAAAAACACAAACAAAAAAATCAAAAAGAAAAACTCAAATGAACAAACACATTAGAATTAAAAAGGAAGAAGTAAAATTGTCGATATTTGCAGATGACATGATTATATATACATATTCCTAAAGACTCCACAAGAAAACTTAGAGCTAATCAAACAATGCAGTACCGTTGCAAGATACAAAATTAACATACAAAGATTAGTAGTGTTTTTGTACACTAACAATAAACTGTCTGAAAAAAGAACTAAAGAAAACAATCCCATTTACAATAGCATCAAACACAATGAAATACTCAGGAATAAATTTAAACAAAGGAGATTAAAGATCTTTTTTCTAAAAGCTACAACATGGATTAAAGAAATTGAAGAACACACAGATAAATGGTAAGGTACCCTGTGTTCATGAATTGAAAGAACTAATATAGTCTAAATGTCAATACTACCAAAAGCTATCTATACATTCAACGCAATGCCTACCAAGATTCCAAGCAGGAAAAACAATCCTAAAATTTGTATGGAATCAGAAAACAATCCTGAAAAAGAAAAACAAAAGAGAAGGCATCATACTTTCTGATTTCAAACTATATTATAAAGTTATAATAATGAAATCAGTATGGTCTTGACATAAAAATGGACACACAGACTGATGGAACAGAATCGAAAGCCGAGAAATAGACCCATACATATTCAGTCAATTAATATTTGACATGGGGTATTCTTGACTTTGACAAGGGAGTCAAGAATACCCCATGGAGAAAAGAAAGTCTTTTTAATAAATGGTGCTGGGAAAATTGGATATTCACATGTAAATGAATGAAACTAGATCCCTATCTTACACCACTCACAAAAATTAAAATTGAAATCAGGTAAAACTTAAATGTAAACCTGAAACCATAAAACTCCTAGAAGAAAACATAAGAAAAAAACTCCTTGACATGGGCCTTGGCAATGATTTTTTTTTGACATGACACTTAAAGTACAAACAATAAAATAAAAAAATGGGGGGAACTATATTGAACTAAAATCTTCTGAATAGCAAAAGAATGAACAAAATGAAAAGACAGCCTGTTGACTGGGGAAAATAATAGTTGCAAACCATACACTTGATAAGGGGCAAATATCCAAAGTGTATAAAGAACTTGTACTACTCAATAGCAAAAAAGGTAATCCTATTAAAAATGAGCAAGGGAACTGATTAGACATTCTGCCGAAAGATACATGAAAAGATGCTCAACAGCACTAATCATTAGGGAAATGCAAATCAAAACCATGATGAGATACCACCTCACCCCTGTTAGAATGACTAGCTTCAAAAATATAGGTGATAACAAATGGTAGGGGAGGATGTGGAGAAAAAGGAACCTTGTATATTCTTGGCAGGATTGTGAATTGGTAAAGCCACTTGAAAACAGTATGGAGGTTCCTCAAAAAATTAAAAATAGAACTACCATATGATCCAGCAATTCCACTACTGAGAATATACCCAAAGGAAATGAAACACTATGTGGAAGAGATACCTGCACCCTCAATGTTAATAGCAGCATTATTTACCATAGCGAAGATATGGAAACAACCTAACAATCTAAGTGTCCACCAACAAATGAATAACTAAAAAAGTTTATATATATAAATATACACACACAGTAGAATATTATTCAGCTCATAAAAAGGAGCAAATCCTGCCATTTGCAGTAACTTACACAGACCTTGAGGGTATTGTGATAAGTGAAATAAGTCAGAGAGAGAAAGACAAATACTATGATCTCAATTACATGTGGAATCCAGAGGCAGATTAAGGTCGGTTGAGGTCTCGGGTGCAGAAGAACACATTGGGCCCCTTAAAAAAAAAGAGACAGGGAAAATAATAATACACGCCTTCATAAGTCGGGACCCAGGGCACTCGCTCAGTGCGTATGCTGTTAAATCCGCCTCTGGTGGAATCTAAACAAAATCCACCAAATTGTTAGAAAAGAGATCAGATTTGTTGTCACCAGGGGTGAAGAGAGGGGGAAGTGGATGAAGGTAGTCAAAGGAACAAACTTTCAGTTGTAAGATAAAGTACTAAGAAAGTAATCTGCCACATGATGACTATAATTAACCCTGCTGTATGCTATACATGAAAGTTGTTAAGAGAGTAAGTTCTAGGAGTTTTCATCACAAGGTAAAAAACTTTTTTTTTCTTTTTGGTATCTGTATTGAGATGTTGGATGTTAACTAAACTTATGTGGTAATCGTTTCATGATACATGTAAATCAAATCATTATACCGTACACCTTAAATTTATATGGCGTTAAATTTATCAATTATTATTTCAATGAAACTGGGAGGAAAAGATATTTTCTTAAATAAAATGTTCAGAATAGCAGGTGTTTAGTAAAGAATTTTCTATCATTAGTTAATTAACATGGAACCTTTTTTTTGTGACTGTTAACATAGACCTTTTGGAAGGTGGTTCCTGACATTTGGGATGGCAGGCTACTAAGCAAAGCACTGAAGTGATTCATGAAATCCAGTGGTCAAAATACCACATTCCTGGGTTCAGTACCGACATGGGCCAGTTTGGCATCAACCTCCAGCCAGAATTCTGGTTAGTTACCCCTCACGAACTATCTTCAGTTGCTAACAAAGGAGCGCTGAATGACAGCACAAATATTTAAGTGCAAATCCAGTGTTAAATTTTTAAAAAATGACTCAAGCCAGTGAATCACTAACATTTTACTATATAATAAGTAACACATTTATACTTAGCTAAGTGGTTGGCATTAGTTTTGGTATTACTATTACTGAAAACAAGCTTATTTATCAGAAAAATTTGGGTATATTAAAAAGTTTTAGTCTAGAGTAGTATATACCAGGAAGGTTATTTACTTTCATCCCCAGAATCAGTTTTGTCCAATAGGCATCCTTATAGGAAAATTCAAATGCATTTTGTTAATGTAACTCTTGGACTATTTTTTAAGAGTCATGATGGACTGAATGCATCTAATTTAACATGTTTTTTTGATTTTGTAGGTAGACCTAGGGACTAAAACTAGACTAATTGTTGCAATTTAAAATTCTGTTAAAATGGTTTAAAATTACTACCTCCTCATTAAAAGTTTTATGCTGTCTTTGTTAATCTGTCCCATAGGACACAACATAGAAATTCTTTCCTGAACACTGTACTTCAAAGAAGATTCTCATTTTGAATGCTGTCAGAAAACAAAGAGCAAATTTAAAGAAAAATTTTACAATGTAAAAATAGTTATTTATAATAATCATCTCATTTTATTTTTCCCTTTGTCTTAATTAAATGTTGTAAATAAAAAAATATGAAAGGTTTAAGCAATATTTAAGAAATTGGAAGAGGCAAGTATCATTAATGCTAAAATCACAAACTCCAAATGGTTTCATAGTGACCTACTTACACGCATCTAGTTTTCAAGGCTTGCTACCTGAGAAAATGCACCCTGGTCTGCTAGAAATAGTACCGTGTTACTCAAGGCCAGGTGCACGCAAAAATGGTGCTGAGAGAAATGGCCTGTTTTATCTGGCACTCCTGAGATACTCTCCTGCACTAATGCAACGTTTAACACTAACTCTGCCAGCAGTTCTTGAAACGCCCCAGGACGGCAATATGATTGCAGAAAATAGCCTCCGCATGTGTGTTACCTGTCTCCCAGGTAGCCCTTAGCTTTAGAGCAGAATCCATAGGCACATATTTAGGCCAAGTATAGGATATATAATATTTACTATTTTATACACTGCCTAAGACGTTTCTCAGCTAATAGATGTTGGAATCATAGTTACAGGCAGTAATATAAGCACCTATAAACACATTTATGAGTACAGTGTCAGCTGTGTAAGAGACAGCCACTTGGGGGACAGGAGCCATGCCTTGGCTTCCTTTTGCACAGTCCTCAGTGTCCAGCACAGTGGTACTCACATAATTGGTACATTAATTCAATAAATATTTACCAGGACTTCTTAGGGCATTCCAGTTAGGCATTTTTATAAGAACAAGATAATTTATTAAATTTCCAAAGCCTACAAAATGTTCCAAACAAAAGGCACCTGCCATTACTGATCATAACTCGAAAAGGCCATGTTACATTTAGGTTAGAAGTGCAGTTTGTTCCCTGTGTTCTCACATGTGCAAATCGGAATCCAAGATAAGAAGTTAAGAGGACACATTAGAAAACAATATGGAAGAATATGAAGAATAGGTTAGAGTTGAAATAAATTGAAGATATAAAATAGCTTTTATAAGGAAATATTGGGGAAGGGGGTAGAGTGAGATTTTAAAAAATAAGCAAAACTCTTCCACTTAAATAAAGCACAATCCTAGTAGGATTTTGGAAACACACACAAAAAATTACTATTCTATACACTCTGAATTATAACTAAAAAATTACATGTTACAATGATTGGTTAGAATGCAAGGAATTTTTTTTTTGATTCTTTGAGTTTGAGGAACCCACAAAATAAAAGATCATATCCCTAGACTTATACACTTGATTTTCATATAAAAATAATTTTATTTGTTGTGGTAACATTTATCAGGAAAAGGCAGCTTCTGACAGTAAACTAATAATTGGGATAACCACAGTATTATTATGAGCTTATAGTGAAACATACTCACAAAGTTATTTTTAAGTTGGCATAATGAAAAGATTAGAGAAGAATGAAAAATCACTATGATGAAGAAAAAACAAATGTAAATAAAGTTTATACATCAAAACAGAGAAAGTCCGTAAGGCAAAAACAAATATTAGAAAGATGCTTCAAAAATCAACTACTGTCACAGGGAAAGCTTTTATGAAAGCAATTCAGAAAAGAAACACATCTATCTTTAAAATATACACACTGAATACACTGATCTATTTGGGATACAGAAGTCCACCCTTATCTGCAGGGGATCATTACCTGCAAGGGGTATATCCTAAGAGCCTCAGTGGATGCCTTAAACCACAGATAGCACCGATCTCTACATATACTCTGTTTTTTTCATATATATGTTATATATTTCACATATATATCATATATATGAAAAAAAACCCTTTTCACTTAGAGGCATTTATTGCTTCTCTTTGGCATGTCCAGATTGCCAGCATCACTGCTCTTGAATTTTGGGGCCATTAAGTAAAATAAGGGTAACTTGAACACAAGCACTGAGGGAGTGCAATAGTTGATTGATAACTGGGATGGCCACTAAGTGACTAGTGGGTGGGGGGATTGTATAGAGCGTGGAAACGCTGGACAAAGGGATGATTCATGTCTCAGGTGGGATGAGGCAGGACAGCAGGAGATTTCATCACGTCACTCAGAAAAAGATGCAATTCAAAACTTAGGAATTGTTTATTTCTGGAATTTTTTATTGAATATTTTCAGACCGCAGTTGACGGCAACTGAAACCATGGAAAGCCACAATCATTGGATAAGGGGGATACTGTACTCTATGATGATCAGTTAATTGTTATCAAAGTTTTCCTCAGGTTCTTCTGAATGCTGTTGAAATCTGTAGGATTTCTGCTCTTACTGTTGCAAAACAAATTTCTTAATTGTGAAAAATTAAAATCAACCTTTACAAAGGAAAAAATAAAGTGAAGAAACTCTTCCTGTATTATGAAAATAGGGTATCTATTTATTTTGCCACATCATGTTTAAAAAATTATTATTGACATATACTGCAGAGAAGTACACAAATGGCAAATGAATTGATGAACTGTCCCAGTATAGATATACTTGTAACTACTGCTCTGATCAACAGACAGACAGCCCCACAGATAAGCTGTTAGGCCTCCTTGAAATCAGAGTCCTTTGCCTTTTTCCCCATGGTAACCGCTATCTTGAATTCTAACACCATGTATAGTTTTGCCTGTTGTTCTACTTATATTTTATATAAATAAATATATATTATATTTAATATATATTATTATATATTCTCGTTTCTCTCTCCCTAGTCCTGAGAGTCTGTGAAAAGCTCTGCTCCATCTCTCATCTCAGCCACTGCTTTTACATTTCACGATATCCCTGGAGGGTAGAATGGTGTCAGGATGTGCCTCTTCCCGCACACGCAGACACGCGTGTTCTCCCTTTACTCCGGGATATGAGTCCCACGCATTTTCAATTCTTTGTAGATTCCTGGTGATTTTGAACAAATATTTTTCATATAATATTTTGTCTGGCTTTTTCATTTGCTCTCAATGGGCATGTTGGATTTAAAAACCTAAGCTGCTATTGCTAGAAGTGAAAATATACCTAGTTATTTAAATAAGCTATTGGGTCTTTAGGCACAGCAATAAAGAAACTAAAGAATTTATGATTTAATAGAATTTTTCAAATACAATATTGTTTGTAGACATCTGTTAAGTTCTAAGCAATGTCATTTACAACACGATGTGTCAGAACAATAGAACTGTAAAGGAATTAGGTTTTGTATACAGTCAGGTCATACCTCCTCAGCCTGAACTCCTCTAGGGTTTTCGCCTGTGATTGGGGTGAAAAAGCACTTGTAGTAGCTTTGACTGTAGATGATGATGGTGGCATTTGCTCTGGGGCGGCCGCTCTTCAGAGGACAAATTAACCTCCACGAACATAATGTGGTGACTGCCCTTTATCCTGCCTCTCGTGGTTCTGTTTAGTTAGTATTATTATTTATCAATTGAATAATAGCTACTACTAACCAAATGGTTTCTATGTGTGGGGACTTACTGGATGAATAATTCCAAATTCTTACTGCATCCTTGCAAAATAAGTGATAAAACTTCCATTTCACATATTTTTTAAAAAGGTCATACCACTAGAACATAATAATCCCTTTGAGCAACAGAACCACAGTTGTTTTATGTACCATTATAACTCAGTTCCTGGTACAATTATAAATACTCATAAGTTAAAAATTAAATATTTCTTGAATTAAAAACTGATTAAAAAACTGAATAAAAAAATGATGTCACATATGTCAAACTTTATGTACCATGGAGCATGATTGCTTAATGGATTTTTTTTCTTCTCATTGAAAACACTTTGAAAATATCAAATGTTAGTCTGACTTTAAAAGGACTATTAATCACTTATAAAAGTAGCTACTGAAAGTTCAAAATTGAACTACTGAGAACTGAACAGTTAAAATGAACTATTGAGGAATGGAAGAGCTCAAGGTTAGAAACTCTGAGTTGAAACTTGTGCTCACCAGCTGGTAGCAGGGTAATTTCAAGCAAACTTTTCATGTCTTTGAGCCTCACTTTCTTCATCAGTAAAATAAAAGTTGTGGTATCAAAGGCTGAAGGCTGTCACAAGAAATGCATAGTCAATATTCTATTGAACACATTCAGTTCCTGTGGGCCTATTTATTATGAATAACTTCTCATACTGATTATGCTTCTTGATGTTTAAAAATGGGAATTTCTCATGAAATGTAACCCATAAAAACTAGCCACCTTCTTAAGGTTACCAGTATCTGTCCCAAAGCTGTAGAATGAATGGTTTCATACTTACCAGGAGACATGTCAGTCTCCTGTATGGATCTTTCTGAAGGGAGTTTTCAAGGATGGGTTTGACTACAGATGCATTTCTATTATAATTTGATATATGTGTTCCTGAAAATCTTTGCTTCCTGTGTAGTTATGTGCTAGAATAACAGAAATTATGGGAAAAGATGGAATTGGAACAGATAGTTCAGAACCTATGCAAGTTTGAAACCTAATAAAACCAATGGAAAGCTGAACTATAATATTAACACAATTTAAAAACATGTTACATTCTTAATATGTAAATAAAACAAGAAAACTTTACCTTAATTTTTAAAAAATTGGTTCCACCAGTGAATACATACATAAGTAAAACAATAAATCAATGTTTTCCTTGTCTTTTCTCTCTCTAAAATCAATAAATAATTTAAAAAATAATAAAAATGGGGTTCCAGACTTCCAGTCAAGATGGTGGAGTAGGTAAATGCTCTACTTGCCTCCTCTCACAATCACATCAAAATTACAACTAAATTACAGAACAATCTTCACTGAGAACTACCTGAAGACTAGCTGAACACAAGTCCTATAACTAAGGATACAGAGAAGAAGAAATCATGATGAGACTGGTAGGAAGGGCAGAGATGCAAAGAGGGCAGGTCCCAACCCACAGTGTGGCACTTAAGAATTGGGATATATCAGCTGTTGAAGTCCCCCCAACGCCGAGGAGAGAAGGGGAATCCCTATAACTTCTGACTGTGAAAACCAGTGAGGGTTGTGTCTGAGTGAGACGCAAGGATGCTTTAGTCCTAGGCATTCCTCTTGAGGGGCTGCACAGGGACTCGCTCACTTACAAATTCACTTGCTCTGGGCTCCAGTGCTGAGGCAACTGCTTGAAGAGCATCAGGGAGACACAGGGAAAAACTGAATTGACTAGTTTCAGGGTGAGGGCTGGAGGGGCAGGGGTTCAGGTATCTTCAGGAAGGAAGCACTGTCAGGTGCCATTGTTCCTTTGTTGAACCCTCCCCCCAGACCAGCTGGCAGGTGCCAAATGTCTGCTCTCTAATAATGCCACTAACACGTTGGCCCCATCCTGGTGATTCCCTGAGACTCCATGTCACCTAACCCACATGCCCAGCCTAAGCCACTCCCAGCAGATTTTCCACACTTGTGGCTTTCCTTGGCTTATGCTATGGACTTTCCTGAAATCTCTCAGAGGTCTACAAACCTCAAACAAGCAGTGGTTGGCCTCCGCATGCCCTGTTCCTCTTGCTAAGTGGGCCCAGCCCTGGCATAAGCGGTGACATAAGCAGTCTCAACTTGCATTGTAACTCTCATCGGGTGACCCCAAACTTGGCATAAGCTGCTTTCAGTGTTGGCATGAAATGTAGCTTTAATTAAGTGGCCACAAGCCTATCACAAGTGGTGGCTGAAATCGGCTCACATCATGGTGGTCACCCAAGAGTCCCAAGCCTGACACTAGCAGCAGCCAGCCTTGGTTCACAGCATAACCTCTCCCGAGTACCTCTAAGCCCTGCACAGGTGGCAACCAACCACAGATCACTTAGTAGCTCCAACTAGGTGATCCCCGAGTCTGGCACAAATATTGGCTGACCTTGGCCTACTGGGGAGCCCCTCCTGAGAGGCTCCATAACTAACACCTGGTGGCTGTCTTCAGACCACATCAAGCACCACCCAAGCAGCTCCCATGAAAAACACCCAAAGGGTGGGCTTGGCTGGCACCAGAGCCATGTGAAAGTGACTCCCATTCCATGGGGTAGCTCCTACACAACAGCTTGTCTCCTGTAGTTAAAATCAGCCTTTCCTGTCAATCAGTCTGAGGGTCAACATCACCCACTTATGTGCCAACTCCAAACAAGGCTTAACTACAAAAGGAGGACATATTGAACACCCACAAAGGAAACCCCTCAAGCACCTGGATCAGGTAAATGGGGACACTGTGCCACTGATCTCACAGGACACCTACTACATAAGATCACTCTGCCAAGACTTGGAGGAGATGTAGCAGATCTAGCTAATACACAGAGACAAACACAAGGAGGCAGCCATAATGAGGAGATAAAGAAACATATTCCAAATGAAACAGAATGACTCCAGGAAAAGGATTAAACTAAATGGAGACAAGCAACCTACTATATGCAGAGTCCAAAATACTGGTTAAAAGGATGCTCAATGAACTTAGGGGAAGAATAGAAGAACTCAGTGAGAACCTCAGCAAAGAGAAAGAAACCATAAAAAGGACTATTCAGAAATGAAGAATACAGTAATTGATATGAAGAATACATTATAGGGAATCATCAGCAAAGATGAAGCAGAGGATTGAATCAGACAAGGTAAGCAAAAACATCCAAGTGGAACAGCAAAAAGACAAAGGATTTTTAAATATAAAGATTGTTTAAGGGACTTCTGGGATGGTATCAAGATGCCAACATTCACTTTATAGGGGTACATGAAGGAAAAGAGAGAGAGAAAGGGATGAAAAACCAATTGAAGAAAAAATGACTAAAAACTTCCCCAATCTGGCAAGGGAAATAGACATACAAGTTCAGGAAGCACGGAGTCCCAAACAAGAAGAACTCAAAGAGGCCCACGCCAAGACACATCATAATGAAATTGATAAAGATGAAAGACAAAGAGAATCTTAAAAGTAACAAGAGAAAAGCAGTTAGTTATGTACAAGGGAGTTTCCATAAGACTATCAACTGATTTCTCAACAGAAACTTTGCAGGCCAGAAGAGACTGCCATGAAATATTTAAAGTAATGAAAAGTAAAGTCCTACAACCAAGATTACTCTACCCAGGAAGGCTATTACTTAGAATCAAAGAAGAGATAAAGAGTTTGCAGACAACAAAAAGCTAAAGGAGTTCATCATGACTAAGCCTGTATTACAGGAAATGTTACAGAGAATTAAGTAAAAAAGAAGGTCAGTAATATGAATAAGAAAATACAGAAAAGAAAAAATTGTTCACTGACAAAGGCAAAAAGTAGTGGATTAACTAACTATAAAGCTAGTACAAAAGTTGAAGGGCAAAAGTAGAAAGATCATGTTTGCATTTACAAGAAGAAAACTGAAAAACCCACAAACACTTGGAAGCTAAATAACATGTTATTAAACAATAAATGGGTTAACAATAAGATTAAAGAATCCATCAAGATACCTTGATACAAATAAAAATAAAAATACAATGGCCCCAAATCCATAAGACACAGCCAAAGCAGTTTTAAGAGGAAATTTTATAGCAATATAGGCCTACCTGAAGTAACAAGAAAAATTTCAAATGAACAGTCTAATCTGACACCCAGAGGAACTAGAAAGAAAAGAACAAACAAAACCCAAAGTGAGTAGAAAGAAGAAAATAATTAACAGCAGAGTGAAAATAAATGAAATAGAGTCTAAAAGAGCAATACGAAAGAACAATGAAATCAAGAACTGGTTCTTTGAAAAAATAAACAAAATTGAGAAATCTTTAGCCAGACTAATCAAGAAAAAAAGAGATACAGCCCTAATGAATAAAATCAGAAATGAAAGAACAACTGAGAGTACAGAAATAAAAAGAATTATAAGGAAATACTATGAACAATTACACGCAAACAAATTAGACAACCTGGAAGAAATAGATATATTCCTAGAAACATATAATCTTCCAAGGCTGAATCAGGAAAAAACAAAAAATTTGAACAGATAACAGGAATTGAATCAGTATTCAAAAACTTCATGCAAACAAACCCTGCACCATACAGCTTCACAAGTGAATTTTACCAAATATGCAAAAAAAAAAAATTTAATTAATACCTATCCTTCTCAAACTATTCCAAAAATTTTAAGAGGAGGGAAGACTCTCCAAGCCCATTTTACAAGGTCAGCATCACCCTGATACCAACATCAGGCAAAGACATTGCACAAAAGAAAATTATAGGCCTATATCCCTGATGGACATATATGCTACAATCCTCAACAAAATATTAGCAAACTGAATTCAGCAAGACATTAAAAAGATCACACACCATGATAAGTCAGATTTATTCCCTGGATGGGAGGTTGGTTAATATCCACAAATCAATTAATGTGATACACAAACAAGATATATAAAAATTCTATAGTAATATGAATAGATGCAGAAAAAGCATTTGAAAAAATCCAGCATCCATTTATAATAAAAATTCTCAGCATAGTGGGCAAAGAGTTTACATGCCTCAACATAATAAAGGTCATAATGACAAACACAGAGTCAACATTATACCCAATGGGCATTTCCCTTAAGATCAGGAACAAGACAGGGATGTCCACTTTCACTATTTTTACTCAACACAATATTGGAAGCCCTAGCCACATCCATCATACAAGAGAAAGAAATAAAAGTTATACAAATTGAAAAGGAAGAAGTAAAACTGTTATTATTTGCTGATGACATGATACTACATAGAGCCCTAAAGATTCCATCGAAAAATTATTATGACTAATAAATGAATTCAGCAAAATGGCAAGATATAAAATATTCAGAAATTTGTTGCATTTTTATATAGCAGTGATGAAATCTTAGAGAAATTAAGAAAACAATCTCATCTACAATTGCATCAGAAAAATAAAATAAATTACCTAGGAATAAATTTAACCAAGGAGTTAAATGTACTGAGAAAACTCTAAGACACTAAAGAAAGAAAATAAAGAAGATATAGATAAATGGAAGACTATTCCATGTTCATGGTTAGAAAAATTAATATTATTAAAATATTCCTAGTACCCAAAGTAAGCGACAGATTCAATGTGATCCCTATCAAAATATCAATAGCATTTTTCACAAAACTGGAATGAATAATCCAAAAATGTGTATGAAACCACAAAGGACCCTGATTAGCCAAAGCAATCCTGAGAAAGAAGAATAAATATGGAGACATCACGCTGCCTGATATCAAACTATACTACAAGGCTATAATAATCAGAAGAGGAAGGCATTGGCATAAAAACAGATATATAGATCAATAGAACAGAATAGAGACCCCAGAAAAAATAAACCATGCATATATAGTCAGTTAATTTATGACAAAGGAGGCAAGAATATACAATGGAGTGAAGACAGTCTGTTCAATAAATGGTGTTAGAACAACTGGACACATGCAAAAGAATGAAATGAGATCATTTTCTTACAACATGTGCAAGAATAAACTTAAAGTGAATTAAAGTAATACCTGAAACTATAAAAATCCTAGAAGAAAATTTAAGCAGTAAACTCTTTACATCACTCTTAGCAATATAATATATATATTTTTAGTTATGTCTCCTCAAGCAAAGGAAACAAGAAAAAAAATCAAACTAAACTAAAAAGTTTCTGCACTGCAAAGGAAACCATCAACCAAATAAATAAACAACCTATAGAATGGGAGGAGATATTAACCAAAGATACATCTCATAAGAAGTTACAATCTAAAATAGTTAAGAAACTCATACAACTTAAAACTGAAAAATATCAAACAATGTGAGTGAAAAATGGGCAGAGTACCTGAACAGACACTTCTTCAAAGAAGACATACCGATGACCAACAGTTATGTGAAAAGATGCTCAACATCACTAATCATCAGGGAAATGCAAATTAAAACCACAATGAGATACCACCACACACCTGTCAGAATGACCATCATCAATAAATCAACAAACAACAAGTCTTAGCAAGGATATGGAGAAAAGGGAATCCTCGTGCACTGTTGGTAAGACTGTAAATGGTGCAGGCACTATGGAAAACAGCATGAAGAAATGAAAAATATAACAACCATATGACCCAGCCATTCCACTTCTGGGTATTTAGCCAAAGAAATCCAAAACACTTAATTCCCCAAGCTACATGCACCCCTATGTTCACTGCAGCATTACTTACAATAGCTAAGATATGGAAGTAACCCAAGTGTTCGATAGATGAGTGGATACAGAAGTGGTGCATACATACAGTGGAATGTTCCTCAGCCACATAAAAGAAGGAAATCTTGCCGTTTGTGGCAACATGGATGGGCCTAGAGGGTATTATGTTAAGTGAAATAAGTCAGAGAAAGATAAATACCATACGATTTCACTTATATGTGGAATCTGAAAAATGAAATAAAGAAGCAAAACAGAAACAAACTCATTGATAAAGAGAACAAATTGATGGTTGCCAGATGGGAGGGACATTGGAGGCTGGGTAGGTAAAAGTTGAAGGGATTAAGACATACAAATTTCCAGTTATACAACAGTCACTAGGATGTAAAATACAACGGAGGGAATATAATCAGCAGTATTATAATAAAAGTATATGGTACCAGGGGAGTATTAGGCTTATCTGGGTGATCACTTCATAAGTTATATAAATGCCTAATCACTATATTGTACACCTGAAGCTAATACAATATTGTTTGTCACCTATAATTGAAAAAATGGAGTTCTGGTTCAAGATGTTGACATAGATCCTGAACTGACCTTTTCCCACAGACACACCAAAGTTACAACCACTTATGGAGCAATTTCCTCTGAGGAAAAACCCCAAAACTAGCTGTGTGGCTCCTACGCATGGGTAAATGAGGAAAAAAAACACCCCACCTTGATGCTGGTAGGAAAGGCTGAGACACACTCTCACCTTAAATCTCACCCCCTATGCCACAGACCACAATTGGGAGGGAACTCACCACCTCAAGCTTCTCGCTGAGAAATGAAAAATTTGAACCCCACCTGTGGCACCCCAACTTCTAAGACTTGTGATGAGAGAAGAGCTCCTCAAACACCTGGCTTTGAAAGCCAACAGGGCTTGTGCCCGCAAGACCCTCAAGGCTACGTAACAGGCCAAGAAACAGCTCTTACAGGGCTCGTGTGAACTGACTCACCCTAGGGTCCAGTGCGGGGGCGGCTGACTGTTTCTGTCACTTGGATTACTTATTATTCCCTTTGATTGTCCTATTATTGGGTTGTTTCATCTACTCCTTCCCCCAAAGAGTATAAAGATGGTTGTCCTTGAGCCTTTGCAGTTGGTATGCCCAGGATAAATTCCAGCACTGCTATATTAGGTCTCAATGCAATAGCTTAAAAGTTTTCTTCTCATTTTAATTCTTATCACTGCTTTATTTCACAAGAGTACAACGGGTAGCATAAAATTCCAAGTGTTTCTAAAAACAGAGCTAATTGGATTCTTAAGTTTCTTCAGCAAAGTAAAACCTGAAGTAGTTTTGAATCTGAAGCACCCATTAACAGGGCTTGTCATGGAAAGAACACTTACAGAGCAAAACTTAATACCCCATTTCTAGATTTGCGTAATGGTTTGTTGGCAAGCCAGGTCTTTTTCCCCTGTTTCTTTGCCTATGTTAAATGCTTTCAAAGGGTGTAGGCAAGTATTCTTGTCAGCAGGGACTTGGCAACTAATGTATCCTTCCTGGACCCCCTGTGCTCAGCCTCAAGACACTGAGACAGCCAGCCACCCAGGAGACGGTTTATGAGTTCAATGCTGTGGAAAGGAGGGCAGTAAATTAGTGG